>JAUZST010007329.1:0-10309 GCA_034779995.1 Parotocinclus haroldoi | reverse complement strand
AAAAACTTTAACACAAATATATATATATATATATATATATATATATATATATTTTTTTTTTTTTCTTAGAATAGAATTGGATCTTAAAATATAAGTTTTAATAAACAAGTTTAATAGTAAATGCTAACTATGTTAAACAAATCATGCCCACCATAGCAGTATAGCATTCAGGTGAATTCAGGTAACAGGTACCACATCATTCTGGGCGTGCTGTATTAAACAACTATATTTATATACTGTGAAAAATATATTACAAAACAAAATATTTAGGTCTGATACCATTATAAAATATTTTGAAATGAGTGAAAATATAAAAAATTTGTAAATAGTTTTATGTAGGTGGTTTGCAACAGTGACAGATCACAATTAACCTTTATTGAGATAAATTAAGCAGTAAAGTAATTGATTAAACAAGATCTAGGTAATAACATAAGCTATTATGATTTTACATGTATATTGTTTTAAGCATAATGATAAAGAAATATTTAGACATTGAACTAAAAAGTAGTATTAACCACTAGCTTATTATTTTATGGACTAACTATTCATATGCTTTTGTGGACTAACTAACTAACTAGTCTTAGTCTTGTCCTGAATGTATACAAAACTACCTGAAGGTTGTAGTAGTAATCCATAGGATTTCTCTCTCTATATATATATGTGTGTATGTGTGGGTGTTTGTGATTTGGAAGGTCCGCAAGGTCACAAGGGTCCTGTTGTCAGCTGACCTTAGCATGTTAAAGGTTGTTAACGTGATTTGTCTTGAGACTGTATTTTAGCTGGCATATACAATTTTGTTCTTTTTTGTCTGGTTTGCACTTGGTATGTGCTACATTTTTGTTGTTGTTGTTGAATTTGGTTACTTCATCCTGTGTGTTCTGCCTGTCATTATCATTTAGCCCCATGGATTTCAGTTGCTGTTTGTTTATACAGTAGCTTGTATAGGATCTCTGAAGTTTTGCGTCATGTGTTATTTACCCTTACAGCCACTATGCTGTTCCAACGAAAGACTGGGGCATAACAGTGTGTGTTCCCACCAGAGATTGTCCGCGATCATCCACAACTATTTGGTATCATCTGGGATTGCTTTCTGCGTTGCCTGAAACCTTATAACATTATTATTAAGTGGTTATTATACTTATTAAAGAATGATTGTTTTTTAGGTCATAGTGGTTGTGGTGACTGGGCACCTTGGAAAGCTATTTGTGTCACAGTTGGGATATTCTAGGCATCAGTTTTTTCCTTTTTTACTGTGTGTTATTTTGTTTTGCTATTGTGCCTTTTTGTATTGGGAGGTTGCCTTGAGAGGCGATTAAGTCTCTGGGGAGTGCATTGAATGCTTTGCTGTTAGAGACGTTAAAGTGACATGACACTCTGTAATCATCATAAAACTAGAAAATGGTTAGTTTTGTTAGGCAGTTAAGACTGAAGTTGCTGGGGTAGCACTGCCATTAGTAACGTGATCAGAGATCTACTCATGTTAGACTACTAAGGTTATTATGGGCACATTTGGCAACATTCATAATGTTGGACTATTGATGCTCTTTACATCAATTATAAAAAGTCTGAAATCACCTTTGGCTGACTGCAGATTTTTTTACTAATTACATTTTTCACACAGTCTCTAACAAGGTCATAAAAACTGAGCTTTATGACGCACTGGTAGTTCGGCTGATTGGGACTTGTTTTAAGAACTCAATCAACTTCTTAAGATACAGATTTGCAGAATTTGTTAAAGTATTTGGGCTAGAGAGGACTGGCAGATACAGCAGTTTTAGTTTAGAAAGAATGATGTGGATATTACAGAAGTGTCAAGTAGTTGACCATAAACCAATAGCTCAACTGTGGAGTATTTGCTCTCCTACGACAGACTCTTCCACCTCCACCAAAGTAGATGTGCCCTGTGTACCTATGTTGCCATTCACTCTAGTTCTGACTCCTCTAGTAAGCATGTCTGGTTCCAGGTTTGATGCTAGTAACCACATTCCTTTAGTCCTTGTCTTTAGAGAGGATGAGCTTGATGCTACTCTCCCAGTGTAGCACATCACCACTATGTTTAACTGGCCTTGTAAGCTTTGAACACTGAAATGACAGTGAAAATTTAATGGCATAGTTACGGAGGCTTATTTTGCTCTCAAAATTGAGTTTGAATTATTATTCAGTGAAACTACAATCCTTTTTATTTATGAAAGTGTTTCAGACAACAGCAAGCTTTTAGGTGTCACATTTAGCACGCAAGTTCCTGAGCACTCACTCAGCACACTCTGCTCTCTGGAGTACTGATTCCTGATCAAGTTCATCAGAATCAGTTTAAACCCCGAACTTCTGCCAGGCCCAAAGTATTTCGTATTCGCTTTCGTATTCTTACTTTTATTCTGGTTAACTATTGCTGACTTTGTTTGCTTTGATCCCTACATGTATTTCATTTATGGATTTGCCAGCCAGCTTTGTTTTGTTTTCCTGGATTTAATAAAGACTCACAATTGCTTCCCAATAAAAATCACGTAAGCTTCCCAGAAGTTTACTAAAGAAAATTTATTTTAACAAAAATATATATTTTTTCTTAGAATAGAATTGAATCTTAGAATAAAAGTTTTAGTAAATAAGTTTTAATACACCTGTCATACGAATTTGTTAAAAGCTAAATGCAAGCAAATATAGAATTCACTGCAGATGTAGCTATCCTATTCGAGGTATAGTATACTGCTAATAAAGTTCAGGATTTTTAACATCCTACGGAACTGATTTTGTTGGAAGCATTTAAAGAATGTGTACCTGAGCGAGATGGTCTGTACATAATTGAGCATATAGCTGGTATCTTAGTAGATAATAGAAGAGTATATGTTAACACATAAGTCAGTCAGATTTCTGTGAATTTGACAAGATATCTAGCACCCTACCTAATGTTATTAACAGCAAAGTCAGATTTATTCATATCATGTATTCTTCAATAAAGTATTATTTCAAATCAGATATACAAATAATCACAGCCACAACTAAACAAGCCAAGTATGGCAATGACAATGAAAACCTCCATAATGTGATTAAGAAGAAACTCTGGGATGACCTAAACTCAAATAGGGAACTTCATTGGGCAGCATAGATGTATAAATGCTGTCACTGAAGTTTCTCATGTCATCTCAACACTTTTGGTAACGTGGAAAGCTCAATCAACAGGAGAAGGGGAGATTAATTAGGGTCCTTTAATGTTATCTGTGTAAAACTATGAGGACTGGAACTTGTGTTGAAAGAAGAGTTCATCGTAAGCACTGGAGCTGGTAGAATAGATAGCTAGAACACAGTTGTGCTGGGGCTGATAGAAACAGGATGGTCATTTTGACCAACTGCTGGCCAACTGGGCTGTTCTGGACTAGGTGTTATGAGGAGTTACCAGCATCAGGGCATGTGCAAATGCCGATGAGCTCTGGGCCAGACAGAAATCTAACAACAAACATCACCATCTAGACATAGGTGGCACTTTCACTACATGTCCCTGGACCATTTCCAGGTACATAAAAGAAGGAAGTTTGTTTATCACAGCTGACAATGTATCCTGGCATTGACAGCCAGCCACCTGCTAAGGATGTAACCATATCATCAATAGCGACAAATCTACATTCTGTTATCTGCTTCAATCCTACATTTGCTGTGGAGCAAAACACCGCCCTAACTGCTTGTGTGATCATCTGGGTAGCCATGGCATATGAAAGTAGGTCACCTCTAAGAGTTATACAAGGGACACTAACTGTGCAGTGGTATGTATAGGCTGTAATGACAGGAGTGTCAACTGGCATTTTTCAGCAGGATAATGCTCAACGCATAATATATTTCAATATATTTAAATGTTGCAACATGACAATGCAAAACCACATGCTACACACATTACTAAGACATGGCTGTGAAAGACAAGGGTACAGGCACTGTATTGCCTGAAGTCCTGGCCTGTCCCCAGTCGAGAATATGTGGAGAACCCCGTACTGGCATCAAATCCTGAGAGCACTCTTTACTCTACCCATTGAGTTGGCTGAACAACACAAACCCCTCGTGATGAGCAAGGTCACCATGGGAACTTTATTTTGACTATCATTTTTTCCCCTATGGAAATAACATTTACACAGCACTCTTTGACCCAGGACAAAACTGACCTTGCAAAAGGCTGGATATGCTGGTTCCTTTAGGGCTAATGCAAGCTGTGTTGAAATGATCAAAGCCATTTAGGCTCATTAAAGTTAAATGTCTTAATTGATCTGGAAATAATTAGGCCAAGCATCACACTCATCAGTGCAGTAAATTATGTGTGAACAATTTGAATATATTTGAAATGTTAAAGCAATCAAGGTCAAGTTGCATCAAAAAGGATGGAATTAAGAAGCTCTTAACTTTGCTCTTTTACATAAATAAGGTGGTTAAAGGAAAAGCCAGATCATATATAAGAACTGTCAGGTCAGGGATGAAGGATTTGAGACATTTTTTTGCCTTTCAAAGTTGTTGTATTACATTTAATCAATATTTAGAACATAACAAGTCTTACTTTAAAAGTTCAGAGGAAAGTTTAACAAGAAAGTGCTGACGTATATGGAATATAAGAAAAAAGAGGATGCTTCTGTGCCACAGTAGCCATTCTTTAAGAGGTCCATATGTAGAAATTAGCAAATGCTCATCCATAAACATGCAACCGTGACTGTACGTTTGATTTTAATTTCTATATAAGACAGAGACAGTGATGAGTCACAAGCATGTGTATCTGATGTCATGTCTTTAATGTATGACTTCCTAAAGTACTCTGGCATAACTCACACAAGCACATGCCCAGTAAGTACAAATGTGAAGCTTGGCAGGTAAATAAATGCTCTGATTGATTTATACATTCTACAGTTACAGTTGTTGAACACCAAGGTCATCAGCAGTGTCTGGCAGACATGGTGGTGGGATCACGAGATAATAGATCTATGCCATGGCAGTGTAAATAGTGATCTCTTAACACTTTTCTCTACTGATGGATGGCACTGACAGATCAGAATTAGCTGCTTGAACAGGTTTAACTCTTTGACACACAATGTTGTAAGTGCATGATTTAAGAGTTACTCATCATTTCATGTTTTTAATTAGTCAGTTTATTAGGTACATCAATCGTGTATGTGCACATTCACCATTTTGATATCTAAGTATTTTGTATTCTGCATTCCATGTAATGCTTAAAGTAAAAAGCCAGAGAACAGCTGTTCTGTATGATGCAATGAGTTAAACTCCCGCGAAGGTGACATACAGACTGATCAAAAATTACCAAAAACAATTTCGTTTTTGGCATCACTCACAGAAATGTGACACTGAATTATTTCCCTCAATACTATAATGAGCATTTATAGCCTATTTTCTCTAATATATGTCTTTTTTGTTTAATTGGGTATTCTTTGTTTATGATTTGTGTAAAAACCTAAAAATGCTTTGGTGATATTTATGAAGAAATTTTGAAAATTATATGCGGTTTACAGACTATTTAGAACCCTGTAAACTCTTTTAATAGTTTTACAATTTAACAACAAATAATACTGATATGTAGAATATCAACACAATGGAAACAGCAAGGTCTTAAATCTTAAACGGTGTTATTTAAGTGTAAGTGTACATCAATGTCAATGTATTTGACCTCCAACTTTTCCCAACATTTTGCATTACCGTGGTGCATTTTTTTTTTCAGTTTAATTTAACTATACATATTAGGTTTTTCTTTGTGAACACAGCTGCCTTCTCTACATGTTTCCATGCATTCTCAAATTTGTCCCTTCTTTGCTGATGGTAAAGGAATGTGACGGAATTCATCTCCCTCAAAAATGATGGCTTAGTTGATTGTCTGTTCTCTAGTTCTTTAGTGACACTGTTTAAATGAAAGCCACAGGCTTTCCTCCAATCTCAATCAGTCAGTTTTAATTTTCCTGTCAATTAGCAACTGTGGGCCATCGTAGGCAGGATGTATGGGGGTAAAGTAACAGGGTGACAGGGTTAGCTACAGACTGCTGTATGTATGCTCTTGCAGCATGAAGATATGCTCCTGGAATATGCTCCTGGAATATGCTCTTGCAAAGTAAAACTTTGTGCAAACTTATGCTAAAGCTTTATAACTCAAATATACACACGCTCTTACATTATGTAATACTATTACTATTACTTTTACTAATGTAATATTGTAAAGCTGCTTTTAGACAATGCTCTGTTGTAAAAAGCGCTATATAAAGAAAATTGAATTGAATTGAATTACATTATGAAAATTTGCTTGCTGAACCTTCACATTTGGAATAAGGAAATGCTCATGCTGAAGCTTCACTATTATCCATTGAATATACTTTACCAATGTTGTTACATTGTTTTTGTTGTTGTTTTAATTAAAACACTGAGAATTCTTCTAGTGAATTTTTAACCGTTTGTAATGTCATGCTTAAAAAAAAAACATTCCAGAAAATTAGACTGCTGCCAGACATCAGTTTCCATAACAACAGCAGTAAACTGTTATTTTTTAATGAATTTCGAATCAGTACTAGGCTAATCTTTATACCAGGTGTGAAGCTTCAGCACGAGCATGTCTTTCCAAATATAAAGGCTCAGCAAGTAAATCTGCATGCTGCAAGAGCATGTGAATATTCCAGATCATGAAATGATTCACTCTGCTAGTGCATGTTCTGCAAGCATATATATGAATGTTGGAAGGAATCACCCCCCATACTACTGACTCATGTGACTTGACAGGACTTTTGGTAATGTGGTAAATAATACTAACGCTTATCCAGCTATAATGTCTGAACCATTATGTTCAATATAAAAAGCTTGACAAACAACATATCAGTTCCTTTCAGCTCATCTTAAAGTATCAAACAAATTGATACCTGCAGTGCATATTGGGTGCCACTGAGGAAGCCACGCCCACCCTGCTGTTAGCTGGAAAGGCTGGCATCACCACAATATATTACATTAGTTCTAATAAACAAACATTGTAAAATGCTGATTCATATGTCTGGTTGTGCCAAGGTGCCAATACTGCCAAAATAACAGGACAAAAATGTCATTACCACATGGATACAAACTCGGATCTATTCTCTATACTGGAAACAAATATGGTAACCCCTATTTCAGGCCCAGAAATATTGTTATAGTTGCATAACGTAAATTTTACGCAACGGTAAAAATTAATAGAAGTACAAGCTGAATTGTAAAAAAAGTTTTAAGTGTCATCACTTATACCATAGTCCCTACAGAAGTTGCAGGATGGCACATCAATACATGCCATTGCCAGGTTTTAAGTATGTGGAGGATATTCCAGGAGACAATTACTTTATGAGAACTGGACATGGGCAAGGTCCTTAACCCCTCAGAAACAGCCATAGCCCTTTAAAATTACATCAAGCATGCCACTGATGTGAATATGTCCACCAAACAATTAGAAGTATTCTTTATGAGGTTGGTCTGAGGGCCTGATGTCCTTTATTGGGCCCTGTGCTCACTGCTCAGTACTGTAGAGCTTGATTGTCATTCCCCATTCCCCAACACAATAATTATCAGATTTTCCACGTGCCCTGTCATCTTTTACAGATGAGAGCAAGTTTCACCTGAGCACATTGACAGATGTGACAGGGAAAAATTTGGGACAGTGGATAAAATAATGCTGCTTGCAACATAATTCAGAATTACCAGTTTGGTGGTGGAAGTGATGGTCTGGGGAAGAATATCCCTGGAAGGATGAACAGACTTCTTAAAGCAAGATAACGGCACCTTGACTGCTATTCGTTATTGGGATGTAATGTAATTATCGGTACCAATTGCCTGACTCCATGCTGGTGCTGTGGGTCCTGGGTTCCTCATGTCATGTGGAAAGAGTTTGTGGGCAGTTTTTGAAGGATGAAAAATCTGATAACATTGGCTGGGCACCCTGCTTGCCTGATCTAAATCCAGTAGAGCACATCTGAGACATGTATGTTTTGGTCCATTCGACACCACCAGGTTGCACTTCAGACTAGGTGAGCACTCAGTGATGCACATTACCCAGTCCATATCATGACTTTTTTCCCACTGAAACCTGACATGATGAAATCAAAGTGTTCCTGTAATTCTTTTGAGCAATGTATACTGTAGGGAGAGGGCGAGATAGAGAGAGAGTGTTGAGGGGGGAATTGGCATCATATGAAATACTATGGATTTTTCCTTAGCTTCAGACCATGAAAATGTATTTTTTCTTTTCTTGTTTCCAACATGCCCTTAAATCAATGTCACTTCATAATTTGCTAAATCTGCAGTTCACACAAAATGCCTCATTTAAACAGCTGGCCTTTTAATAATTAAAGAGTCTATCTTCATCTTACATGCTCATAGACATTTTTGAAAAGGTCTCGTTTAGTTAAAAAAAGGAGACGGCGGTATTAACGCACAATTGACTGCATAGTGCTAAAGGGACTGTTGATATAGTTTCTTAATCTGTTTAAGCTTTTGGCTATAAGTTGAAAATAAAGAACTCTGCTTGAAACATTTTTTATGGATTTTCATACTTCTATGGATTTGTAGAGTGTGTGATTATATTTAAATAGGCTGATGCCAAATGTTGCCTCAAGATATATGTTTACTGGACAAAATGCATCACATAAAATGATGGTTCTGAAAAAAGGTGATCATAGAATGTGCAACAACCAGTAATGACTCAACTTTTTTGTCATTTCCGTGCAAAGTTCTTGCAAACTGATTATGCAATAGTTTCTAGATGTTGTAGAAAATCAAAAAATAAGCAGGTTATCATGAAGAAGATGTGGGTTTTGAGCAGATATTCATTATACACAATATTACAGAGCAGTGTTTTTTATTGCAGGGGCAACTCTACTTCGTTTTTGTGAAAATTGAAAAAGCATTACACAGCATCCAGAGGGGGAGCTTATGGCAAATACCTGCCGAATAGGACAGTTTGGGAGTAAATAGATGCTGTGAGATGTCAGCAATCCTTTTCAACACTGTGACAGGCTAGGTAAACAGCTTAACAATTGAGCATTTGAAGATCTACCAATTCATCACTAACTGATAGAATGAAACGGACAAACCTTTATGAAACACTACAGTACAGAGTTACATTAACAAATGCCAGTCAGAACTTTACTGTGCATCACACTGTGGAAATGTATATTGTGATCAGTTCAATCCGTTTTTTTTTACAGATTTTTTTGGGAAGAAATTCATGCTGTGTGCTCTAGACCAAAGAAAGGCCATCCTGGCGACATATTTAAATATTTATTAGCTCAGTGCAATGCTCTTTGGTACACAATGTCCATTGTCCTTTAGACGACTTCTTACATTGCTACTTATTTTTATAGACTGAAAATCTTTGTGTAAGATCCAGAGGCAGTACATGTTCAATACAATTCATAAAGGTACATCATCATTTGTTTGTATTAAGTATTGCTCATTTTTGTAGATTTTGTAGATTTCCTGGTGATGGGTTGCAGTTTAGACTGTTTGATAACTAATTTAACTGCAGTTTACATTTATGCAAATATATGCAAACATATTAGGGCAATTAATACTAATTATTTTCACAGAACATATTAAAGGTTTATTAGAGGAAAATATGCCACAACTGGTATATGGAGCCTCTGGTTTCACTTTTGTCAGTATGACTTGCTAATTACATGGTTATCTTCTGACTTTTATAAAGTATTTCCCATGAGAGTGATGGATGTGGTGGAGAAGCTGGAAGATGAGTATTATGATGAAGAATAATTGTATTACTCCTTATATGTGAATGGTACTCATAATGTACTAAACATGGCAGATGTATGAACCTGAGCAAATCATGTTTGCAATAAGCTTTAGTGGTACAAGACTACATTCAAAACCACATAAATTCAAACAATTAACAGCATTATTTGTAAAATCAGGATTTAACCATTTTTCATGCAGATGCGATGTAAGAACACAAGAGGTGGATTTAACTCGTATATGATGCTGACAGTCTTAACAACTTTTGACTTTTCATACTAACTTGCTCTGTTTACACTTACCTCTTCTATCTGAATTGTAAATGGATGGGTTTCCATCCCCATCCATTTACACTTAATAACATAACCTAACACAAGTTTTGTTCCCAGGCTTTTAGTTTTATATTCCAATTGCTTATGTCTAAAACAAATGCAACATTGCTTACATTCATCATAAAATTCACTACGAAATGTATGCATTTTCACTATAGAAACAGTCGAATTTGGATCTTCTCATTCATACAGTCAGACTAAGAACACTATATGCATTGCAGATTTACACAGATTACCAAAAACTGTTCAGA
>JAUZST010007328.1:0-14248 GCA_034779995.1 Parotocinclus haroldoi | reverse complement strand
GTATACTTGCCCCTCTCTCCAAAACTCCTGCATTCATCTTCCTAACCATCCCATCCATAAACAAATTGTGAAAAAATGATCCACAAGAAAATCAAAGAAAACATCCCACAGCATGGGATCATATCCAAATACTCAAACAGCATATCCTAGATGGATGCAACCAACCCAACCCCCTCCCCTACATTAGTAGTGCCAGTAGACATCAACAAAGTATTTGACACAGTCTCCCCTACATTAGTAGTGCCAATAGACATCAACAAAGCCTTTGACACAGTCCCATGACTTATCCTTGCTCAAGAAATACTTGACTCCACCTTTCACAACAACAAAATGTGGTTGGTCATTTTCATTCCCGGCCACTATACCAGTCACTTACAGTGGCTTTTCCTCCTAAACACAAACTCTAAAGTAAATTTCCCAAGGAGTAGTTCTTTCTGTAACTCTTAGATCTCTTCCTGTATGACCCCCCATTAATTCAGGCAAACCTCAGTATGAAGGTCCTTACATGTATAGATTCTGACATCACATTGACAACAACAAACATGCAGCACTCCATTACTCACTTAGAGCATTGCTTACCAACAGGAGAATATCTGCATCTTGACAGAAATGATCATTCAGTCTCTTAACTGCAGACAAACATGAATCCAGCTAACACCCTTCAGTCACCTTGAATGGACAGTCACTCCCTTTTAACAAAACACCAAGTATTCTAGGCATCACATGTGACATTTACTCCCCATACCACCAGCATCAACACAAAGGCATCACACAAACTAAATGCACTCAGAACATTGTTCCACTATATATATGCCTCACCTACCTGGTCTTCCTTCCTCTGGAAAGCAAATATGATAAAGATGCAAACCACACAAAATAGTGCTTTCAGAACAACTTCAGCTTGAAAACCTATGCAGCAGTACTAGACACCCTCCCAACCTAACCACTTTGTAATTAACAACCAACCCTCAAGTAGAAATTAAAACCCTGCCTTTTCTTGTTTCACACTTCAGTAACCTCTACTCACAGATCCCCCACCTCCAACAAGTAGAATGTTGAGAAAGCACATGAAACCTGAAATAACCAAGCATGCTCTAAACAACTGAGCTCCCAACTAAGTCTTAGAATCCAACCCTCTGGACATATACTATTTAGAAACCACTCTCCAGACAAACAAGAGTCACACTATCTCACTTACACTCTAGGCATCATGCATCACTACAATACTGTAAACACAGTTTCACCATATCCCAAGACCCTTCATGTCCTTGATGCAACTTTCATAAAAATGACACCAAGCACTTACAATGCAATTTCCCTACACTTTCTGGGCACATGCAACTAGCATAAAGAAGACATCAAGGACATTCTGTACAATTTCCCTGCACTTTCTAGGCATGCATGCACATACAGCCTTGCACCACATAATGAACTATGGTCCCGACTGGTGGACTTGATCAGCTTCCTGAGTACTGTGGGAGCCTCATAAGTATAGAAGGGATTCTTTGGATAGAAAGGTATACTGGTTCATTGTTTGGTCTGCTATCTGTGGCAGAGCCTATAGTTCTTTTGGAATTCATCTTGTGGTGGGAGATTTTGTGTGGAGGTTGGTGCCATAGCAATTTGCTATTTGTCACCAAATGCCCATAACACTGAATGGGTGAAAGTTAAGGATGGATACTACAAAAGCCTCTAAGATGTTTAACTATGTCTTATTTTTCAAAGCTTTGATTTCAAGTTGTTACTGTAAGATGCAAGGTGAATTGCCTTTTGTTTCCTTCATGATAAATCCTTAAGAAAGTTTAGTCCAAAACTCAACTTTATCATTTTTTTTCTCTTAATACATATGCCACTTGCTTTTTTATCCATATTACTGTAGAACGCACATGATATGTCCTGGTTTTGAATTTCTACTTGAGGTTTGTGGATAGGAAAGCTCCTCTATATCAATTGCATTATCATTTTGAATGAGGAACTGTGCTCTTACATCGTGATAAAGTCCTAATGAATTTTGTGACTTAGTTTCTTTGGCTTTTGCATGTCATGCATTCAACATGTCTTAGTAGACAATGTGTCCTTTATCAAGAATGGGAAATATATTTCATGGCCCAGGAGTTATTGCTATCTATTAAACAGATAATGTACAAAATAATTGTTTGTGCTCTATTGCAATGCTATGGCTGTTGTCAGCAAATGAAATAATCTGGTATGAGAGATGGTGGAGAGATATTTTTGTCCCTCAAGCAGTATAAGATGAGTGGAAAATATTACCCAACTTGTTAAGGTGTGTTAAGTAAATCATTATCCAAAAATCTGAGTTAAATGTATTGAGCATTTTGCTATTGATCATAAGTACTTCAGTGTGTGTAGATGGTTGATAACCAATATTTTGGGAAGATTCTTCATGCACCATTGTGCCCTGTAATGGAGAAGGGGCAGAGTTGACATCAGTAGAAAGATGACTATGTATTTTTTGTAAACTTAGCCATATAATTATTCAACTGACGAAACAATATGATGGAAATGTGTTTATGTAAAACTTTACGGAAATATTTTTGTAATTCATACAACTTTTGACAGATCTTGAGTTCAGTGATGATGAGGAGGACTTTGGAGCCCATCAAGTGGTACAGATTCCAGAGGATATGGAAGGTGGTATTGTTCTTGAGGATGACCATTATATTACCCAGCAACAAGGACCAGATGAAACTCAGGGAGCAGCTGAAGCTATGGTGCAACTCTCTGCCCAATATCCATATTACCAGGTGTGTTACTAGAACAGAATAATTCTTACTTTTTATAACTTTTCATTTATGATTTACTATATAGTTTAGAGAATAAACTCTAAGTTAAAACTCTAAATTTATTATCATGTGCACCAAGTGTTCATAACAAATGGTTATGGTCATAAGTGGAAGTACTACAATTCAATACATAGAGGGTTTGCTCTTTTTTTTTCTGTAGTCTGTCCCTGAAGCATGAAACATATATCTTGGGACTTCATGTACAAGTGATTTTCAAGGAGGCATTAGGCATTGCTCACCCTTTATGAACTACCCAAAGTTACTCATAGCAGCTCACTTCTTAAAAAGGACCTGGCCTTGGCCAATCAACATCCATCCACCACTGAGTTACTCTTCCTACCATCTGTTCAGAGCTCAAAATATCTCATGGATTACATACACAGCTACATGTGTTGCATGGTTACAGCTCCTGTCAGCCAAGTTTTCATGGATTAGTAACATATACTTTTGTTTTATTCTTTATTTTTTTATGTTGATATTTATTTATTTATAATACTTGATCACTGTTTCCTGCATCAGTGAAGTAATGCCAGGAAACAGATGAAGAATGGCCCATGCACTCATATACACATTTATTTATTTTACATTTATTATACTTAAGCACTGTTTCCCACATCAGCAAGGTAGTGCAAAGAAAACAGATGAAGAAAGGCCCAACCACCCACATACACATATATATACATAAATGCCCTTACATGCACATATACAATTCAACATATACATACACAGACATATACATATTGGTACTTGCTACCTTCATCCATTCCCATCACCACCGTGCCACACATGAAATACCATTCCCCCCAGTGAGGTAGTGCCAGGAAAAGATAAAAAAAGGCCACAATCGTTCACACTCAATCTCTTGCTGTCATGTGTAATGTACTGAAACCACAGCTCCCTATCCACATCCAGGCCCCACAGACCTTTCCATGGTTTACATCAGATGCTTAACTTGCCCTGGTTCAGTCCATTAAAAGCATGTCGACCCCGATATACCACATCATTCCAATTCACTCTGTTCCTTGCATGCCTCTCACCCTCCTTTATGTTCAGGCCCCGATCACTCAAAATCCTTTTCACTCCATCCTTCCACTTCCAATTTGGTCTCCCACTTCCCTTTGTTCCCTTCACCTCTGACACATATATCCTCTTTGTCAATCTTTCTTCACTCATTCTCTCCATATGTCCAAACCATTTCAACACACCCTCTTCTGCTCTTTCAACCACACTCTTTTTATTACGACACATCTCTCTTACCCTTTCATTACTTACTCGATCAAACTACCTCACACCACATATTGTCCTCAAACATTTCATTTCCAACACCTATACCCTCCTCCATACACCCCACTCCATAGCCCATGCCTCACAACCATATAACACTGTTGGAACTAATATTCCTTCAAACATACCCATTTTTGCTCTCTGAGATAACATTCTCTCCTTTCACACATTCTTCTTTGCTCCCAAAACCTTTGCTTCCTCCCTCACCCTGTGACTCACTTCCACTTCCATGGTTCTTTTGCTGCTAAGTCCACTCCCAGATATCTAAAACACTGCACTTCCTTCAATTTTTCTCCATTCAAACTTACATCCCAGTTAAATTGCCCCTCAACCCCACTGAACCCACTTCTGACATGTATATCCTCTATGTCAACCTTTCTTCACTTGTTCTCTCCACATTTCCAAATGATTTCAACACACCTTCTCCTGCTTTCTCAGCCACACTCTTTTTATTTCCACATATCCCTCTAACATGATAAAACCACTTACACCACATACTGTCCTCAAACATTTCATTTCCAACACATCCGACCTCATCCGCACAACCCTATCTATAGCCCATACCTTGCAACCATACAATATTGTTGGAACTACTAATCCTTCAATTGTAACCGTTTTTGCTCCTCGAGATAATGGTCTCTCTTTCCACACATTCTTCATCACTCCCAGAACCATCGCCCCCTCCCCCACCTTATTACTCATTTCTGCTTCCATGGTTCCAGTCATTGCCATGTCCACTCCTAGGTATCAAATACTTCACTTCCTCCAATTTTACTGTATTCAAACTTACATCCCAACTAACTTGTCCCTTAACCTTGCTAAACAAATGATCTTGCTTTTGTTCATATTCACTCTGTCACCAACTTTTGCAGTTTCTTACTCAAATCAGCCACCAGTGCTGTATCATCAGTAAGCAACAACAACTCACATTCCATGCCCTCTCATCCCATACAGACTGCATACTTGTTCCCTTATGCAAGACCCTTTTGTTTACCTCCCTCACCACCATACCCATAAACAAATTAAACAACCATGGTGACATCACACACCACTGCCACAGAACAACCTTCACTTGAAACCATTCACTCTCCTCTCTTCCTCCTCTTACTTAAACCGTACACCTTTGATAAAAACTTCTCATTGCTTCTAGCAGCTTACTTCCCACACCATATATTCTTAAGACTTTCCTCGAATCTCTATCAACCATATCATGTGTCCTCTATAGATTCATAAATGCCACATGCAAATCCATCTGTTTTTCTAAGTATTTCTCACACATATTCTTCAAAGGAAACACCTGATCCACACATCATTGACCACCTCTGAAACCACACCGCTCCTCCTCAGTCTGATGCTCTGTACATGCCTTCACCCTCTCAATCAGATCCTTCCCACATAACTTAACAGGTTTGCTTAACAAACAAATACATCTGTAGTTTGAACACTCACTTTTATCCTTCTTGTTTTTGTAGGCAAGCACTATACATGCATTTTGCCAATCCTCAGGTACCTCACCATGATCCAAACATACATTCAGTGCCTTTACCAACTGATCAACTGAATTCAACTCCTGTACTATTCTCTCCATCTGCTTTGGTTCATTTCATCTCAAGCAAGGCTTTCACTACCTCTTTTCTCTAATCGAAACCAATTTCCATAACTCTTACTTTGCAAATCACTCCAACCAAAATACCCTACATCTGCAATTCTGTCATCAAAATCATTTAACAAGCCTTGAAATTGCTCACTCCATCCCCTCCTCACTTCATCACTACCTGTTACCACTTCCCGTTTTGTCCCCTTCACCGATGTACCCATTTGTTTTATTGTCTTTTGCACATTATTTATCTCCTTCCAAAATATCTTTTGATTCTCCCTAAATTTTACTGATACTCACTCACCCCAACTCTCATTTGCTCTCTTTTTCAACCTGTACCTTCTCGACCTCCTGCTGCTTTCTTATATACATCTATCTTTCTATCTATATATCTGTCTGTCTTTCTATATCTCTGATGCCCATTGACTCTGGGAACTCCTAACAAGGTGTGGTCTGGCAAAAGTCTCCAATTATCCCTGTCCTTACATGTCTCCCTTGCATACCCCAAACTACTCATTCTTCCAGTGTTTCTCTCCCTCTAGTATTTATCCACTCTGTTTGCCCACATCACAGGTGGTTTTCCATTAGCACCAAGCCCTTTAACTGTACTATTATATGCTGTCCCTGTAAACTCCTAGTCTTGCATTCTTTCCGCATGCCCAAACTATTTCAAAGTATTACATTTCACCCCTTTCTACCTCTTCACAGTTCACTCCCTTTGCATTCCCTGCCTTAACACATTTTTCATACATCCCTTCATTTCTTTCTTCATTCCATCTAGTCACTCCACATGCACTTCTGAAATAACTCATTTCCACAGCCTGGATTCTTAACCTCTGTGACTCATTTCATGTCTGTGTTTTGGCTACATAGGTCAGGGTTGGGAGGACTGTGCTGTTCCTTAATCCTCTCTTCACTTTCATATTTACACATCTACCCTTCATTATTCTATTAAGGGACCCAGTGACTCTTCTATCCTGTACTGCTGTCTTCCTTATCTTTCCTTCAACATCACCACACTTACCCAAGACGTCCTAGATACTAAAATTCCCTCCTTATCCAAAACATAATCTAGTATACTTTCCTCTTTCTATATGGTTTTACAAAATCCATACTTTCACCCTGTTTCCTTTCAAACACCATTACTTTACTTTTACTTGCATTTACCTTCAGTTGCCTACATTTACACACATCATAAAACACATTTACAACCTTCTGCAACTCCTCTTCACTCTCAGCAAACAACACAGTATCATCTGCATGTAGGCTTGCCTTTAGCCACCATATCTCACTGCCACACTCCATCTCTGAACCCCATTACCCTAATTTTGCTTTCATCTCTCTTATCTTTCAGTCCATATATATATTAGATTGCCATGGTGACATCACACAGCCCTGTCTCACACCTACATATACCCCAAAACTTTTGCTATCCACACTTATATTTGCATTTGCTCCTTTGTAGAAGGCTTTCACACTATCCAGTAGTTGGCCCCCATACCACATATCGTTAACACATCCCTTAAAACATTCCACTGGACCCTGATATACGCTTTCTCCAGATCCATAAAAGCTGCATACAACTTATTACCTTTCGCTAAATACTTTTCCATAGTTATCTTTACTACAAAAGTCTGATCCACACATCCCCTACCTTTCCCTTGCTGTTCACTTATTCTGCATTCAGTCACTTCCATCACTATCAATTAGTATTCTTGCATACACTTTTCCTGGTATACTATAATTGCTACATATATATTTATTACCTTTTCCTTTGAATAAAGAAACGAATAGCTTTCACCCAATCTGCAGGCACAACCTTCTGTTTCCATGCTAAATTACATATAAGATGCATCCACTCTGTCAAACTTTCTCCTCCATATTTCAGCCATAATCCCATCTACTCCAGGTGCCTTTCCTACCTTCAGCCTAATTATTGCCCTATTTACCTCCCTTTTTGCTATAGGCCCTTGCACTGGTATCCTTTTCCTTCCATCCTCCATACCCATGCATGTAAGAACTGTTGCCTCCCTTCTCCCATATTCATCAGTTCTTCAAAATACTCTTTCCATCTTCCTTTCACTTCCTCCTTTTGATTCAACAACTTCCCTCCCTTACTTCTCACATCAACATTTCCACTATTACATCCACCTCTTTCACTTCCTTCCAGTATGGTTTCTTATTATCCCAAAACTTTTCGCTTAACTTCCTTCCAAAATCTTCATCTACTCTTTCTTTGATTTCTTCTGTCAGCTTCTTAACATTGCACTTACATACTTTGTATTCTTTTTCCTCCTTTGCTTAACTTCCACTGGTACATTCCTGTTGAGCAATCTGCCATACGCCTTTTTGTTCTCTTCCACAGCATTTATAATCTCTTCTGTCCACCATGCAATGCCCTTTTTATTCCTGTGTCTCACTACCCTGTATCCAACCTTTATATCTCCCAAGCATTTGCATTCCCCACTTGTAAGTACTAACCAAACACCTTTCTTTTCTCTTTCACTAGCTACTTTACTTCTTCATCTGACCACTCACTACCCTACGTAATCTGCCCAGCTCCCACTTTTCGTATGCCACACATATCTCTTGCCCATGCCATCACGACATCCCTAAATACCTCCCATGCCTCACCCACTCCCCTCGCTTCATGTATCCTCACTTTTTCCCATTCTGTATTCAATCTCTTCAGTTATTTCTTCACATAAGTGTCCTTTTCAAGCTCACTTATTGTCAGTTTTATTTGTTTTACTTTTTCTTCTTACTTGTTTTCGTCACATAGTTATATTTCCATGCTGGTTTAATGGTTGTAGTGTCTTCCTTGGTGACAAAGAACAGTGCTATTTTTACTTTAGTGCTCAAAATTAACCGAAAGCAACCATCCTAGTTATGCTGATAGTTTCCAATTTGTGGCAATTAGTTCCAATTTTCATCTGATTTAAGTCACTATACATATTTGTGCTCTCAAGTATTGGTGTTTTGTAATTCCTCAGGATTAATGGTCTTTAAAATGCTTTCCAGATCATAGAAATGATTGTTAATTTCCTTTCGGTTCTAGATGACTGAAAATTTTATATTTCCATTTTCAAAAGAAAATTCTACTGAGATGCATGTTACCTTATTTTTCCTGCTTTCTTTGTCTGCACTTTTTATTACTTGCCTGTAACTGAGTTAGCTTGCTTTCTTAAGTGAATGAGATGTTGATGTTATAAAATAGTCTAAGTTTGGATTTTTTGAATGGCAACTGCCTCTCATGGCAGTATATGCAAGAGCCCTCTCAGAGACTCACTCATATATTTTACCCCTCCCACTCCTTTATATTCCTCGACTGATATTGCTTTCAGGAATTACTACATCTCTGGGCCTCACTAATTGATGCTGTCTCTCCTTACATCTACATATGGCTTGTAGAAGCTGTAGACCATCTCTTACTGCTGCAGCTAATCTAGTGATGAGGTGGTGTGTATGTGAGTCTTGTGTACTTACTGTATAGTAAAGGGATGGAGTTTTATGCTAATGGGCCCCATCTGAACATTTTCTAGTAATCTACTCTTTTCCATCTACTTCTTTACATTTTGCAACAAGTTTCTTGCATACTTTCATGTTATGGTATCTGGTTGCTCTGTCTTTGCAACTTTAGAAGAACTGTCTACTGTTGACATCATCACACTAGTACTATATAAAAACTAGAGTTTGTGACAATGTTTCCCTTTACTCTTCTCTCTTCAATGGTTGGGAAATGAATGGATTCTAACCTCTTCCTGTAACTTAGCTTTCTTGATTTTAGTTCAGGTTGTACCTCTGTAATCACTCTGTGGTCCAGCAACTCACATGGTCTGGCACTTTTTTAATCTGCTGCCATTAGTTTTAGATCTGCCACCAGGGCAGTGCTGTTAGCAGCACTAAGGTGCCAAAATCTGTTTACACAGCAGCCAAGCTAATTAACAATCCTGTTAATTTCAAATATTCAGTTTTTTGCTGAAAATGAAAGCCAGAAAAGTTTATAGTTTTGGAAAACTTTGAAAGGTGCTAGGAGTACAGAGCTTAGACAGTGCACTTGTAAATTGGTTTAAGCTCCAATGTTATAAAGGTGTAAGCATTTCTGGGGAGTTGCTTATCGAGCAAGCCATGGTTTTCCATAGAGAATTAAAAGTAGACTATGATTGAATATTCACAAGGATGGTTACACAAGTTTAAGTGGAGACATGGAATTTCAGCACATAGTGTGTGCAGAGAAAAGCGTAGTGCTTACATGGAAGCTTGTAGTGTAAGGTCATATTTAAAGAATCAATAAAAACTCCAAATCTCTATTAAACAACCAACAGCAGTATGTACAGGATGAGAGATAGTGTATGAACCGGCTGCCTGGCTGGGATTGATGCTGCACGGGCTGGCTGTCTTGTTGATAACAATACAACAGCAATAGTAACGAGTCAACCAAAGCCAACTACCAACCTATGGTCGTTCATTACATTAACTACTCTCCACAATTAGTGGCAATGAAAAACAGCTCCAGAACAAGTGTATAATGCTGACGAAGCTTCCCTGTATTAGCGTCGTATGCCACGAAAAACCCTTTCCCAAGATATCGAAGAATCTCCATCTGGGGATACTTCTTATGCAAACTGATGTAACAATAAAAACCTAATTGAAAGAAATGATGGTTGTATTATTTCCTATTTTAAGCTTTGTTCTATCTTTGATAACACAGTGGTATGTATGTGGAATGAGCTAGCAAGACTAGGGGTTGGAAATATGTTTACATAAGGGGTTTCTTATGGGCCAATTTCTGTTTTCCAGCATTATCTGTGGTCCAGTAATGGCCAGGTCCCAAGGATGCCAGATTAAAGAGGTTCAACCTGTACCATTTTTGTTGCTTTCTTCTGGACCTTCTTTTTTTTTAGTAGATCTTTGTGCTTCTTTAAGTGCTGTGACCAAACAAAAAAATTTCTTTCTTAGTCTTATATATAATGGAAACAGGTTGCTGAATATTTCTTAATTCATGTATTTGAATGCAAGTCAAGCATTTGCCAAGAAACAGTTTGTCTCTTGTAGTATTCCCCTAAGGTGGGCCTTGACAACGAATTAGGTACAATGCTAGCTTACAAGACCCTGCCACACTCAAATTCCTGCAGCTTATTCCCTGCTGGATGGTATTTTTACTAAGGCCTTCTTTTTACTATTTTCTATCTTCATCACTTTGCATTTACTCAAGTTGAATTTCATCAGTCCTTTGTAGTGTTCCACAAAGAATCTTCTGTTCATTGAAGGAGTCCTATTTATTCCCACATGAAGTTCCAACCTCTTTGTAAGCCTTATATGACATACAGTGTCAAATGTATTTTGGCAGTCTGAGATAAATTACAAAAGACCTACTTTCCATGAATCTGTTTTATATTTCTCCCTCACAAATAATCAATAATTTGTTTTCTGATTATCTTTAACAGTATTTCACAGACCACACTTTTCAGAGAGACCAGTCTATAGTTCAGCTCAACTTTCCAGCCTCCCTTCTTAAAGATAGGTATGATATTTGCCCTCTTCCATTCTCTTAGTACTTTCCCTTCCTGCAGTAAAATCTTGAAAAACATTTCAAGGGGCATGTCAAGTATATCTTCACACTTCTTTAGGACACTTGGAGAAATTTCATCAGGGCCATGAATGGTATATGGGTCAAAGGCCCTTAGTGTTTTGTTTGTTTTTTCTAGCTTTTTTCACCTTTCAAAGACCTTCTCTCCATTCCATATTGCTGTTTTTTAGGAATATACTGTCTTTTAATGAGAAAACAATTTTGAACTTGTTCTTTAGCTTTCCATATATCTTTATATTATTCTGTAGAGCTCTTCCCTCTAAATTACTTAGCTTTATTAGCTGTTCTTTAACTAAGTCAACTTTTCATGAATTTATAGAAAAGTTTTAGATAATTTTTCTCTCTTGTCCACTGTATCCTTTTCAGAGTTCATCTATTCCTTCTTTCTTATCCTGCTGTACTCACTTCTTCCTTTCTTATACCTGTCAAATACTGTTTGGCTGGAGTGCCAACTATATAGGCAGTATGTCTTTCAGCTCTCTTGCTTTTTGACATCTTATATTGAACCACATCTCTCTTAACCTTTCCTCCTGTATTTGAAGTTAAAGGAACCTTTGTTCCTGCTCCACTGAAAATTATGCAGAACCTCCCACAAAACAACTTAGATGATTTCTACTGAACTTTATTTTCCAGTCTATGTTCTCATAGAAATTGTTTAGTTTTGTGTAGTCTGCTTGGATCTGTAACCTTTCTGTGTCTGGTTTCAGCTTGTTCCTTTTACATCCTCATATATCATATTTTCAAACTCAAGCATTACATAATCACTTTTTGATTGAGTGTAGTATACATGATATTCTAAATTTCCCTGCTATCTTGTGTGAAGATAAAATGTAGTAATGATAGTGTATCAACCTCCCTGTGGTCAGTGAAATATACAGGAAGATTTCCTGAATGCACTCTAAGAATGTGTCTGCATGACCCTTTGGCTCTCTAAAAATCCAAATTATCCCGACCTGTCTCATCATAATTGAAATCCCTAGTATGGAAAGTGCATATTTCATTGTTTCATATTCAATCCTAATGGTTTCCTTGTTTTCTTTGCATTTTCGTTCAGGTTCATCAGAATTCTTTGGAGGATTATATATCTTCAACACTACTGTGCATTTCTTACCTACAGCTAGTTACTCCTCTTGTTTTGTCATGTTTGAAAGAGTTTTCTACCAATATATCCTGAAACTTTAGGCTGTCCCTTACCAAGAGAGTCAGTCCTCTCTCTCCTTCTCTATTTTCCCTGTCCCTCCTTCCCTCTGGGCTGAATAGGTTCGACTTTTTCTCCATTGAGAGTTTTGTCTCCACCACTCTAGCAAGGTTAGGCATCTCTTGATGCCGGAGCCCCTCTGTTTACTGTCTGCATGTGTGTACTGTACCTTCATCATAAGGTACTCTCTGATACTGTATTCAATTTTGGCCTCCCTCCACCAGAGGTGAGAATGTTGTTCCTCCTTCAGGCTTAATATCATTCCTTTCTTTTTTGTTTTTTGCCAGCTTTCTTTTGCTATTTCTCTCTCTTCTCTTTTTTTGTCACTTTTGACAAAAATCTCTTTCGAACTTCTGTTTTCTTGATTTTGTTAAGACACTTGATGAGGTAGACCACAGGATTTTACAAAAAGTAATGAAACAGGAATTTTGTGGAACTATAAAAGATATAATTGCAGTATGTGAGAGAAGGAGGAGGCTTCACCTTCACAGTTTTTGTTATTCAGTACAGTATCGTCATAGGCTGAGAAAAAAGTGTTTTGATATTAAAGATACCAGTGAGGGATATGCTTTTACTTTAGGTTTGAAATCCTTGGTAATGCTTAACTAATATTTTCCCTCCATAGACTTAAAGCTATAATACATCATTTCCCTTGTAATTTGAGAATGGTTAGGATAAAGTTTGACTCAGTTTTACACATTGATGATGTGTTGAGTTTAGACAAAGTATTCAGTGCATACACATTACATAATAAAACAAAACCAAACCTGTCATTTCAATACTTCTAAGTTGTATGATTGTGTAATCACTTGCAGCACAGACTTACATACATTTATGTGCCTGTGCTGTTGTACTAGGTCAGGTGAATTAGGAAAACCAGAGGGTATTAAGACATAATATTTAATGGAATTCTGCTCTTTTTAAGAGGGTGGAAGAAATTTTTTTTTTTTCATATCATATGTATGTGATTTTCAAAACTTTCCACTTCAGGGTGAAGGAAGTGAAGGAGAATATAACCCAGATGGACTAACTGGTGAAGGCAGCATGAATGTGGATGCGAGTTATGATCCCTCAGTAGAGTTTCTTGGTGGCATGATGCCTTCTCAGGTAAGAAAAAGTCAGTTTTAATAATAAATCCTGAATTACTTTCCTCACAGTTTAGAACAAGAATTCGTGAGCCTTTTTCTTTTTCGTGTTTTGTGAACTTGACAGATATTGTTAGCTTCTTTGTGGAGTAAACGCTTTTGAGATATGGAAAGAAATAGAAAAAGTGAGGCATGTGCCACTGTAATTGGATGCACAAAGTGGATTTCTTTTTTATGAGGAATTAATTTCATAATTTTATATGGAATCTTTTAACAGATGATTAATTCATTTTGGTAAGAATTACAACAGCATTTGGAAAATCTGAGTACATGGAAGCTGGAAATGTGGCATTACTATTAGCCCATTAAACTTCATTTTTGGCCATTTTAAAACCCACTGACCTTTTCGAAATGCATAAAAAATGCAAAGTTTAATGTGACAAAAGAGACAGAGAGGGTACCTACCTACCTTCGAGTACCTATTGTTTATATATTCATTATACCTGATTGCTGCTTCCTGCATTAGAGATAGTGCCAGGAAACAGACGAAGAAAGACCCATCCATTCATATATACTTACATGCACATACATATACGTACTTATATTTATTTATTATAAATGAATAAGGGGAATGAATAAAGGCAGACAGTATGAATTATGTACATGTGTATATATGTATATGTCTGTGTG
>JAUZST010007327.1:0-14250 GCA_034779995.1 Parotocinclus haroldoi | reverse complement strand
CTCTCTCTCTCTCTCTCTCTCTCTCTCTCTCTCTCTCTCTCTCTCTCTCTCTCTCTCTCTCTCTCTCTCTCCATATAGCTTCTAAGAGAAATAAACCGGACGAGTGGAAGCTTGCGTTTCCGGAGACACCTCGAGCCTAAACCTTACATTGCGGCTTTCTTCAAAGAGCTTCCCACTGAGTTCACCCTTGGAGACAATAAGATGTACGGAGACTTTGAGAATAAGCAGCTGCTCAACGGCCACGAGTATATCTTCTTTGTTCTGGCTGTGCTGGAGATCTCCGAGAATGTAAGTACCGAGATCCAGGTTTGGCTCAAAATTGATATGATTGAGAAATGGTCATTACTGGTCCATGAACGTTAATACGAATGAAGGACTGTATTACTTAGTGTACGTGCAGAGACGATGCAGTTTTGTTCGACATTTCTTCTAATGGAAACTTCATCGACGCTAAAGAAAGTTGGCTTGTGCCCGCTTTTGTGCTTTCATTAGCTGTAACTCCAACCTCTTTGCCTTTGTCAGTTTGGGCAAATTCCACATATTCAGAATTAACCATAAATAAAATCAATGCAGTGAGGAAAAAAAAAACATTTTCTTAACTTGTTTCTCATCCATTTCAGGGTAGCGCCCGGTTTACTGTTAAATCACGTCATGTATTTAGTGTTTAACAAGCCTATTTTTTAATGCACGCTTGTGCCCCACTATTGATTGGCAAGCCGGGAGATACATCTGTGACAAGTGGTCTAGAAACACCCCTGAGCTAGAAATACCTACGATATGACCTATATCATAGCTGAGCCTTAAGAGAAAGTAGGCAGGTGTTTCTAATGCAAAGGTCTCTCTCTCTCTCTCTCTCTCTCTCTCTCTCTCTCTCACACACACCGCTGGTTAGTTTGGCTGACGTTCGAGCCCCAGAAGGCTGTCAGTCCCAGAAAAGCCTAGATAACTGCCTTCCCTTTAATAGCACTATACACACAGGATGCCTTATCTGCTCCACTGCAGAGAGAGGGGGGAGGGAGAGAGAGAATAACTGAGATATAGACTGGGTAACATAAAACCTAGTAATTTTATGACATTATTAGCAACATTTAAAGCGATTCCCTGCATATGTCATGAAAGCGTGATGCCCAGTACAGCTCCAGTTTGGTTCCTTTCTTTATTAGAACTACTCCAGTTCCCGTTGGGTGATTGAGGGCGAATCAGAACTCTGCTCTCTTATGCCCGTGTTCTTTAGACAATGTACGCCACGAGTCCATACTCAGACCCGGTGGTGTCGGCTGATATTGACCCCCAACCCATCATCGATGAAGAGGAGGGTCTCATCTGGGTGGTGGGTCCAGTCCTCGCAGTCGTTTTCATCATCTGCATCGTCATCGCTATCCTGCTGTATAAGAGGTGAGCGCGAGCACACCTAAAACACTCATCTAAGCTGTCCGGAATGGAGCAGAGAGTCAAAGGGTCAGATGTGCTTGACTGCATAGACAATGAAGACCGGAAACGGGATAGGAAGGAAGCCTGCAGGAAAACAAAACCTGGGAACTTTACGACACTGCCTCAGTATTGCCATTATTTCAATTCGGAGCAGCTGGTGGACTAAAAATGGGTCTCAAACTTTAGCTGAACCGGATTTAGTCTCTAATCCTATCAATCCGTTTGCATGCACTTGTGTAATCAGATAACGGGGAAAATTACTCGCGTAACAATCAGATTTCTAGTAAACAAAAAGGCAAATTTCTCCCGCGACGATGTGACGTGAACTTCAAACTTTAATCATTCAATGATGCAATTCGGCGCTTCCTCGAGCATGTCCAGCGTTTCAGGGTCTCGTCAGAAGTGTTTGGTAGCTGTTATGCAGGCGCTGCTTTAATTCCAAGGCTGCCAGATTGAGCAAGAGCAACAAGCAAGCAAGCGAGAAACGAAATCTCTCCGAATAAGCATACCTCTGCCATGTTTCATTCAGCATCTCGATCTGATTACGTTTGTGTGCATGCGCAGGCTGGGAAAACCAACCGAAATCTGATTACTGAGATCAAATACGACTCTCTTTATCAGCTTTATTAATTACAGTCAACATGGCCACTCGATGAATCGGGTAACTGCAGAAATGACAGAAGGTTAGAGAGCTTAAGCGTTATGGGGTGTTGATTATGGCCTTTCTTTACACACTCCACTTTATACTAGTCCGTCCGTCCGTCCGTCCGTCCGTCCATCATCTTCCAATTAATCCACACGGTTCAACCCCGGGCGCAAGGACAAGAACAACCCTAGACGGGGCGCCAGTCCATCGTAGGGCGCACACAGTCACACATTAAGGGCCACTTTAGAGACACCAATAAACCCGCGTGTCTTTGGACTGTGGGAGGAAACCGGAGTACCCGGAGTAAACCCAGCTGACACGAGGAGGACACAGAAAGGACCCGGGCCGCCCCACCGAGCCCCAGTGCCGCCTTTTCAGTAGTTATCGAATGGTTTGTGTTCGTCTCCCATCTGAATGTTTGAAAAAAAGAGCGGGTGATTTGTTCCCATGTCTTTCGTGCAACGAAGGCATTGTTTAATTTGACCCAAATATCCTGCCCTAAAGCATCCGCTCGGGAAGTGTCATCCATTTTCATTGCTTTGCATTGGACCTCCACTGTAAATTCACGGCGATTTTAAGCAGGACTCGCGCTCTTAAATATATGGCGCGTTTGTACACCAGCAGTATAACGCACAAGCCTCTAATATTACACTGTTACCCTTTATAAGGTAAAGGGCTCCGTTCATCGTTTCTCTTCTCGTCTGACTAAGAGAACATACCGATGCTAATCTGAGAATGACAAAGCAACGAGAAGAGACTGTTTCACCTCAGTAATCATAAAGAATTTGATTTTTCTCATTTCGCCTTCCGTAGAAGAAAAAGGAAAGGCATCCGTGCATTCACACCGCCTGCGCCCTCATGAATACAAAGAAGCTCGGGCGGATCCACCTGCCCCCAAATTGCGGCGTTTAAAAAACGCAGACTGCTCGTTTGATCAGCGCGCCTGGAACGACGATGGAGAACAGAACAAATAGGGATTTCTTTTCGGGTGTGATTTCCTGATTTTCCTGAACCCACAATCTTAAAAGCAAATGCCATCCGATGAGAGAAGAGCGCAAACGATGAGTCCTGCTGTAAATAAATTCGGGTTGATCTTTAATCTTTAATGTTAATTCTAATTTTATTCTCCTGCTCTCTGTGCTTCCTCTGGACCAGCAAACCTGACAGGTAAGACAGAGAGGTACCACACAGCAAGCTAATGTAATGCATACCTTTTATTTAATTTAAAATAAAAAAAAAAAAAAAACATCCAAAACAATCCAGCTCCTGATCATATGATGTAGAAAGGGTTTCTTTTCGAAGCATGTAAGAGTTCAGCCTGAGCAAAAATGACGAATAATGAGGATAATATTAGGATAATATTGTAATATTAAGACGGAATAACGAATGCACTGTTAAAACCTGAAGATCTATTAGGGTGAACAGTAAATTGTATGGCCTACTTGTAATAGAAGACATTACAAATGTATAATAATTATTTATTGCACACACTATGTGGCCAAAAGTTTGTGGACACCCCTTCTAATCATTAAGCGCTGCTATTTCAGTAACGCTCACCTGTAACACCTTTATTATCTGAAGCGCACGTTTCTGGATTCTCCATAGATAAACCGGGGCAGTAGAACGGGTTTTACTGCTACCCCGGTGACCCTAAATAGGAGACACGCAAGTTTTCGCTTCCACCAGTTCAGTTCATCGGCTTTCTGCACTGCTGTGTTAATATAAAGCCCATAGAGATCAGATACCATAGGTTTGCCAGGTTTTAATTAAGAATTTGGCTGACAGGTTTTCTCCCTTTTTGAGTCTTGGCCCTACCTATAACGCCTAGGGAGTTTTTCCTTGCCACTGTCACCCTTGGCTTGCTCAGTTTGGGATTGGCCTTCGATGATCACAAATTGTGAAGCTGCTGTGAGACAGGAGCAAATAACGTTTGTGCGTCTTGACTTTGTTTGGTCTCTGTTGACACAACCTTGACAGAAAAATGGAATACGACTCAGTTGTGGAATACCGTTTTAGGAAATGAAACTATGAGAAATGAAAAATTTGTAAAGTTTGTAAACAACTAACGACTGCTCTTAAGACCTCAGAACTTTTAAAGCCCGGTTGAAAGAAGTCACACGTTTTAAATGTCGTATATTGCGTCCTGCAACAAAGCATGAAAAAAAAGGCTATTTTTTTTTTTAAACTAAAAACAGTATTCGGGTTTAAAATCGGAATATTGTCGATTGTGGAGACAGAAATATGACTGTCTCTGTGCTCGTTGTTTTAGAAAACGAGCCGAGTCCGAAGCTAGGAAAGGCAGCTTGCCCAACAGTAAGGAGATGCCTTCACATCACCCCACTGATCCGGTCGAGCTACGGCGTCTGAACTACCAAACTCCAGGTAAGAACGGGGGAAACACGCCCATCCTTATCTCCCTAATTACCACCGCTCAGTCAGGATCCTGATTCGACTTTACAGCTTTCTTGTTTCATTGATTGGGACGGTTTTAAATCAGGTGCATGTCCCGTTATGACATCGTAAGTCATGTCGCCAGTGTGAGGGGGATCCCTCTACACATTAAGGATTTAAGGGGTGGGGGGTCCCTGTCTCTGTCTCTGTCTCTGTCCACACACGCTTTTATCCATGACCTTAACTCAGAAGGCGAAGCGATTAAATGCTGAAACAAGGACGTTTGTGCTTCCACTCGCCTCGTTGCTCTTTAAATTAGTTGTGCATAAATGCCAAAGCACAGTGCTGAGGAATCCAATTTTAGGATCCAATCAAAGGAAAATTGTCGAAGGAAGAGGGGCGACTCGAGCTGATTTGGACCATAAAAACGGGCCCATTGCACATTTGAATGAGTTCCATACGATATCAGATCTCTCCCCCTCCCCCGTCCTGATTCCATGATCTAACATGTCTGGCATAAGCCTGAACCCTATGAGACTCGTGAGCCACTTTAGCCTCACGGCGCCAGTTAAACAGCGAACAAGCTCCGAACAATTGTCCTCCGAGCCTCGCCTTTTTATTTTTAGTACAGTTATCGAACCCGATCGAATTGTATAATGGTGGTAAATATGGTTCCGTTTTCTGGATAGCTGGGACGTATTTGTTCATGTACAAATATCGCTTGTCCTTTCGGCAGCTCACACTCAGCAATGTAGCTTGTAAACGAGCAAACCAGGATCATTTTCTAGTTAGGTTTCCAAATGTAACTTTCTGTTTAAGGGAACCCCTTTATGGAAGCACTTTGCAGTTTTACAATTGCCTGTCTGTCTGTAGTCCCTCTGTTTCTCCACATACTCTGTTGGCGCCCTTTACGCTGTTCCCTAATGGTCCGGACCCCCGTAGCACCAGCACAGATCAGATACTGTTGGGGTGGTGGATCAGATACAGCAGTGCTGCTGGAGTAAACGCAGCGTTGACTATTGTGCAACAACAGCTGAGCTGCTGTGTCTGTATTTATATCTACAAGGAGGAGGAATATTTTTTAAATGATTAATATAAATATTATTATTGATTTAAATTATTTACTTGAATATACTTTTAAGTATTTACTTAATTAACATCTGGGCCACCCATGGAGGTCGGGTTCCCTTTTTGAGTCTTGGTTCCTCCCAAGGTTTCTTCCTTCTACTTTCAGGGATTTTCCTTGCCACTGTCGCCCCAGGCTTGCTCAGTTTGGGATTGGCCTTTTAAGATCGTATAAGATTGTAAAGCCGCTTTATAGAAATAAGTTTGAATTGAACTGAATATGGTCGACGAGCCTTATAGAGTGCACAGTGTGACTGCAGTGCTGAGAATGGTCCAACACCCAAACAGTACCTGTTCAGTGCTGGTCCTGTGGGGGTCCTGGCCTTTAGAGAACAGAATAAAGGGGACGGACATTGGTTGGAGAGAAATCGATGGACTTTAGTCTGTAATTGTAGAACTACAGAACTAAAATGCACCGTTATGGTAAGAAGAACTGATCAAATGGACAGTTAGGGTATAAATCAAACAAAAATCCTCTAACAGGATCAGTATCTGCACACAAGATGGTGTGTGTGTGTGTGTGTGTGCGTGTGTGTGTAAAGCACTGACTGATAAATACTCTAACATTTCTCGTGTTTGCTAAGTCCCTAATGTAATCATGTCAGGATTATCGATAGTCTGTACTCGGAGTTCCTCGTACACCTGAGGATCCATGATGCTTTTATTACTGGGATGTTTATTTATTTATATTTTTTACACTGCGGATCTGTGGGAATACTTACAAGCTTCTCAGCCAAACGGAGAACAAACAAATGTACAGTAGAAAAGACTTTAGATATTAAAGCAGTGTATATAATGTATTTAGTGTAGTGGGGATGGTGTCCCCTGTGCCATTATTACCCAAAACAAAACATCCGACCTTTAAATGAAGTAAACTTAGTCTGATGAAAAAAAAAACATCCCTCATCAGAAAAAATATTATTTTCTTAGTAAAAACAGTTGTTTTGAAATAAACAAACAGCCAGGAGGATGGTAAGACGGGCCAAGAAATTTCCAAGGGGGTTAAAAAAGGTATCTTGGGCTCACCAAGTCTCAAACTACCATCAGATGCCACCTTCATGCCAAGAGATGATTAGAAAGCCTTGGCAGAACAAAAGCCTTACTTGTAATAAACCCATAAAAATGACTGGAGGGTGGCTGATGCCCACTGTTACTTAAACAGTAACATTATTGCCTAATCACTATAATGTTTGTGCGTTTCCAGGTTCATTTTTTAAAAGTTGATCAGGGTACAGTAACCCATAATTTGATGTTTTACTAGGTATTTATATACTGCTCACAAAAAAGTAGGGGGTATTTCACTATTAATTTTGAATTACCCCGTAATTTTTGTGAGCAGCGTGTGAGGTTGCAAAGAGGCTTTCATAGTCATTCTTTAACAGGGAGTTCCGAAGTCAGGGAATTACAATCAATAAGCGTATTGCATTGAAAAAGAATTCAACTGGCACTGTGACAGACTTTGCGTGTGGAGGATGTTGGATGACTGTTGGAGGATTGTAGAGAAAAAATGATATTGGGGTCTCAAATTCCGATCAGATTCCACCTGAATGCCTTGAAAGCGTTGTCAGGAAAAGAAGCCTTTGCTGTAATGCAACGGTGAGTTTGCTAACCGTTTGCTAACCGTTTGCTAACCATTACTGAGACAGGGTTTTATGGCAACAAGCACTCAGGGTGGATTTGCTGTAAAGTGGAGAATAAAGGCACTGAAAAGAGCAGGGTGCCACCTGTTAAGGATGACGTCTGATGTTCAGGGGCTGTATTTCCTCCACAGACCGTGGACACGATCTACTCCACGAAAAACCCAAACATTTAAGGTCAAAATCTTCCTGTTTCACTAAAAAGGGGTCGTTGTCGGATTCCATGAAGGCAATGAACCAAAACACACGACCGAAGCAACAAAAATAAACTACTGAACCCAACGGCCGCTTCTGCCACAGTTATCTCAGTCCGGTGATCCAAATTTCATAGGTCATTTGGCACCATCATCTGTTGCTCTGCGTTCTCCAACTTCATTAGATGCTACTGGGAAATATTTGGTGCCGCTATACTGGCACAGGGAGGTTGCTAAATGTAGGGGGGGGGGGGGGGTCATTTTTGGAGGTCAAGACATTTCTTCAGACTGAATTTTACTCCTCGGCCTTTAATGACTTCAGTTACTGGTTGGATTTTTCTCATTGTTTCTCAGTGTGAGGTTAAGCTAATACACCCAAACGTGAATCGCTTTACCAGGGGTGCAAACAGCTGCGAAAGGCACCGTATAATCCTAATTCACTTCACTTCTCGCTGTCCGTGTTTTGGCTTAAAGGGAAACCGCTGTACTATAAGTCACGTAACGGATGAATGGAGTGAGATGATGAACTCATCACGATGACCGAGTCACACAAACAAGGTTACAGGACTCTCCAGAGGCCGTGACACATCCCATCAGTGTACAGCTTTAATAATGAAACACTCGAACCGGAGCATTTAAACGTTCCAGCATTCAAACAGTAGTTTTATTCGTCGTTTAAACCCAGTTATACTCTTATTTTAACTCTTCATTTTTCAGTATATTATTTAACAGCCATGCGTCTGGGATATGGATCAGTTCCTGGGTCAGGGTCCTGGGATTTTCACAGCCTCAATCAAGGATGGTCTAATACGCTTACCCAGCACTGCAAAGTTACTCATATAGGTCTCCAAAAAAGCAGTTCTGTGTCTCTTACCGGCCCAACAACTGCCCCCTCCTTTATGAGCGAATCCTTAAGTATCATCCAGTCCGAAAGCCCGTCCGAGGAGGTAACACAGGGGGACGCAAGCAGCCACGATGCAGTCATTTTTGTCAGACTTTTGTTTTCTAGCTCGCCCTCGGGAAACTAAAACGCATGACTGCAGTAATGTTTAAAAAAAACAACAGAGAAACGGGACATCATTATATTTGGTAAATAAATAGTGTCCAATGAAATGCCATACATTAAAAAATGATTGACATGTTAAATAAAGCTGCCTCACGGCTAGAAGGTCCCGGGTTCAATCCCAGGGTGGAGCGGCCCGGGTCCTTTCTGTGTGGAGTCTGCATGTCCTCCCCGTGTCTGCGTGGGTTTACTCCGGGTACTCCGGTTTAAAGTGGCCCTTAGTGCACCACCAATGCACTGGCATCCCATCTTGGGTCGTTCCTGCCCTTGCACCCAGAGTTGCCGGGTGGGCACCGGCTGACCCACGACCCCATATGAATTAAGCGGAAGATTATGGATGAATGAGCGAATGTATAATAACCATTTACAGTGATATCTTTGTCTCTTTATTAGAATGGGAGCAGAGAATACGCGGTATGTGTTTGTGCATTATTAAGTACGGACAGTGGAGGTGTGACCTCCACGTACACGTGAGCAACAGCATCATGCGGGAGCGTTCATCTGGTTGCCAGGTTGAGACTGAAGAAGCTTAAGAAGTTTGGGCATTTCTTGAGCACAGCTTAGCATCTTTCAATGTTTTGAAAATGTGGCTTCAGTTGCTACCCTTCCAAAAAAATCCTCTCTTGATCAAGATTCTTTGGTCACACTAAATATTTCACTCTAGCCTTTAGAGGATTTTTCTGATGTACCTCCAGTTTTTAGATACTGCAGCCAAATTTCCTGTACCGAGACAGAAATAATTACCTATATTCATTACAGACAAGCTGAAACAATGGAAAGTCTAATGGTGGCTTAAGACTTTTGGAGACTCTTACTGTCACTTAGGATATTTACTCTAAGTGCGTGCATTTGTACAGGCATTTGATTTACACGCAAATTCACTTTGTTCTTTGGATTTATGCGCTTTTTTCATTTGCCGACTTTGAGAGAAATTCCTGCACGGCGACAGCAACACAGGATACGAATAGAAATGCGACGACGTCTGGGTGGTTGTTTGCTCTTTTTTCACCTTGCAACCAAACTTGGCCCCTTGTGCAGATTTCAAAATGCAGCGTTGCTTACGCTGAATTTAAATACCAGAACTAAAGGAACGGATGTTGATTAGAAATTGAAATTCTGTGAAATTGAAATTGAAAGTGAAATTGATCAGCACAGCTGATTCAAGACTGATTTGAGGTTATAGAAAATATATATAAATATATATAAAAAAAAGAGTTCTAGTTAAAGTCAGTCTTAAGTTGGACACTTAACGGGACGTTCTCACAGACATAGTGGTGCACATGTACGAGCGGGTGAGCTCAGCAGCGCTGTTGTATTTTTGGCAACACCACAAAACGCCAGCCTATTTTGCCCATTTTGTGCTCTTTGTCCTTACCCGAGCCGGGAGTAATTGGCACTTAACAGACAATTGGTCGGAAAGCCGACTAGCCGTCTTTTCTTTTCAAGTGGCTCAAACATCTAGTGAAATCCAGTGTTTATCATACCCCCCCCCCACGCGAACCCTTGATGGCGCTGCCTCCCTCCAGCTTCCAATTTCATCTTGAGGGTGCTCGATGGTAGCACGGGCTCTGTGCGAGTGCCGGATTCATTGTAACGGGGGTTTGGATATGGATCTTGAGTGGCGGGGAATGGGCTCTCTCGCTCGCTTTTTCCATTAGCTAATGCCTACTTCTGTCATCCACTCGGGTGAAAGAAGCATCGCTGCAGCCGAACACTCGTCCCCATGGCCGTCCTCATGTCTCCCTGTCTTCCTCTTATCATTTCATCCTGTCTCTCAGTTGCACGCACTACGCTGTTACGCTAACTGGTTATTACCGATTCCTCGCACCTCTCCCATCATGCATCCCTGCCCCCCCCCCTCCCACCTCACCCCACCCCACACATACACACACTCAACCCCATCCATTTTCAGCCTGCACCTACAATTCTAAACTCTTCTTCCTCAAGTGCCTCCAGTGTTTAAGACTGCTCTCTGTTTCAGTGCTTTAAAACTTTGGACACTTGGCCACTTTCACGACGCCTCTTTTCCTTTCCCTTACTCCTCTTTAACACCATGTGTTTTTGGTTCTGCCTGAACCCTGCATCATAAGTCTGCCACATGTTTGTAACATGACTTTGTCGTTCATGTCATAGCACGTGTCGTGTTGTGAACTCTCTGGGTAGCTCGCCATAGCAGCTTCCGAATACGGTCATGAAATAATCGGGTAATGTTTCATGACGCCCGTTTAATAATCGCACGACGGGACCCTTCGTCAAATCGTGCGTTCGTTTCAATTCTGCTTTGCAGCAGAACATGGCATAGTGTCTTGTTTCACCCCCATTTGTCCTGGTCTGGGTCACAGGGGACGGTCTGGAGCCTAACCTGGGATGCGCTGGGTGCAGGCACAGGTGCACCCTGGACAATTCGCCAACCGGCCGCAGGGTTCTGTAAACTCATCAGCTGAACTTCACATTGGCCTGCATTTCTCACCGCAAATCCACCAGAGATCTAAATAGCCTACGTTTCCTTAAAAGTTTCCGTTTTTCAAGTTACTGCACATTACTACTTAGAAATGTATGGGAATACAGTAATCCAGTCTGGTCAGCACTTAAGACTGTACACTCACCAGCCACTGTAAAACTGCTTGTTTTCGCAAACATCCAATTGGACAATCACATGGTGGCGATTCAGTAGATTTAAGCATGCAGTCTCTAGAGAAAATATCTAGTGAGGACAGATCTCTGGATGAAAGTGCCTTGCTGATGTCAGGGATCAGAAGAGAATGGTCTGCCTGGTTTGAGCTGATAGAAAGGCAACAGGAACAGGAAAAGGCAACTTAAGGTATGCTGAAGAGCATCTCCGGACACACAACTTATCAAACCTTGAAGCAGATGGGCTACAGCAGCAGAGGACTACACCGGGTGGCAGTTCTCGGAGCTAGGAGCAAGCAACCGAGGCTACGATTCACACAGACTCACCAAAATCGGCCAATCAAAAGACTGGAAAAATGTTGCCTGGCCTGATCTTGATTTCTGCCGCTTCATACGGTGGGACCAAAATCTTTGCGGTACTGTGCGCTTGCATCACCTTGATGGTGCCATGAAGAATTCTGAAAGGCGAATGGGGGTCAAGCCCGGAGCGCTGGTGACATCAGATCCCCTTTCCCTGCAAACGAGTCTAAAGAGGTGCAAGTAGAAAAAAACGAAATTCTAAAACAAACAAATTCTGCTAAAAGCAAGAACAAAATCTTGGTTTGTTGTATTAGGTTTTAAACTTTGGCGCCCCGTGGGTAGTCCGCTCACAACCAGGAGGTCGTTTCTGTGGAAAGGCTGCTTGTTCTCCCCGTGTCTGTGTGGGTTTATTCGGTGTGCTCCGGCTTCCTCCCGCAGTTCAAGACGCGCATTAGACACGTTTGGTTAATTGTTAGGTTAATTGGGTTAAGTTTCTAAAGGCATCTTAGTGAGTGGGTGTGTGTGCCCAACGACGGCTTGGTGCCCTGTCTGGTCTTGTTCTGTCCTGCTCCCCCGGTGTCGCTGGTTTGGCGCCAGATTTCCTGCGACCCTGACCCAGATTAAGCAGGCAAGAAAATGCGTCGAGGTTCTTCTTCTGCTTTATTTAAGCAAAGGCGTGCGTAATTTCGCCCAAGTCAACATATCGGTCATGTGTTCTCAAGCTTTTTAGATGCCGCTCTTACAATGCATTAGAACACGTGACTGTAACCCGGAGCGTGCTTATGACATGCTAACATCAGTCTAACGATGCAGGGTTCAAATAACACGACCGAATTTTGCCCCGGCATGTAAAGCTTGGTGTTTACTAACACACTGACACCTAGGTGTTGGGCTAAGAAGGTAAATGTCTTATCGACGGTGTGCGAGTGGGATGTCTGTGCAGCTCCGTGTTTAACTTTAGATGTGTGATCACCACATTTGCTTTAACCTCCAGCGACATTTGATTTACGCCCCGCCCCCTTTCCTTCGCAGGTCCCGCTGCCTCCGGTTACCCCAGTAACCTCCATTTGTCAAGTTAGTTGGTCTCGTTTATACACACACCATTGCTACTTCCTCCACACGAATCCTCACGTTCTCACTCCATACCGATTCAGGCTTTCATCGAGGCTTGCCAATCACCCAGCTCATGGCTTCACTTCATGGCATCGCAGGACCGCTCCTCACAGTATCGCCATCTCATTCGCTCGAGCAAAACGGCTTCCGTTGAGCTCACGTCCGCTTGAGTTTTGATTTGCTTTGGCCACGCTAACTGCTGGTGCCACCTGGGTGCGAATAACATTCTTCTTTCATGCCAGGAATGCTCCGTTGGACCTCCTCATGGCTTCTTTCCCATCACCAGAGCAGAGCATGCTAAATCTAGAGCGATTCCTCTAACAATCTTCAGCTTTTCCATCCTTTACAACACACACACTTTCCTCTGATGAACATCTCGAAAGTTTTCACACTGAGGCTTCATCATTACGATGTGTTTATGATTTGCAGGCATGGCGAGCCATCCGCCCATCCCCATCATGGACCTGGCCGACCATCTGGAGAGGCTCAAAGCCAACGACAACCTCAAGTTCTCCCAGGAATACGAGGTAAAACGTTACGGCGGTTTTTAAAAACCATGCAGCAATGGTTCCCAACCGTTTTACTTAATTTTTTTCTCTGAGAAAACCAAGCCCTCCCGAAACAGAACAAAATAATAAAGTGATTAACTGTCAATCTTCATTGACACAAATAAATACATACGATTGCTTTCCTCCATTTTTCTTTGCTTTCTAAAAAATTCCATTGTCTCCTTTTCAGGACAGACAAACATTTAACAATAATATATATTTTTTTATTCTATGTATATTCTTTTCTGAGATTTGAAATCGATTTGGCCTGCACAAACTGCATTTTGATCAAAAATAGCAATATTTTTATTATAGCAATAGCAAAATAGCACCTCAAAGCAGACAAAACCTTGCATGGTTCTTGTGATTGGGGCTGGGAACCATGGCTCTACAGGGGCACCAAAATAAACCCCAAAAATGTAGGATCTGTATAATATAGTATTATAATACTCACAGGTATTTGGGTTCTATAAGAAACTGATCTGTACAGTAACACTTGACTGGCTTGAACGCAGCCACAGAGATGATCTGGAACGTCAGCTTGCAAGTTTGTAGTATCAGTGCTAGCGCTGACAGGAGGCGCACACACAAATCATTCGGAATAAATGTCCTAGTTAAAGCTGGGCTTCTTGCCACCTTCCAAATCCACTTTTGAATTCACCCTTCCATAATTAGCACATTGTTCTTGTGGCAATCTAGCAAATATCTAATGTAAAAGGCACCAGCAGTGTGAGTAGGTTATAACGTAATACAGTAGTGGTAGAAATTAAAGCACGGGCACTAAACTATACAGTACAGTATGGGAAATGATAGGAGTCAAAATAGGAAATCCGAATCTGATGTATAAGGAACAGAGCCTGAACATGACTGATGGTATAAAACTATCTCTTATTCAGTAATCACAAATGACTCCTCTATTCATCCATTCAGGTAGCAGACCCACTTAACTAGGGCACGTTACTGTGGCCCAGTAAAATTACTGGGCAGAATTACAGGACGTACCACCAGGACGTCCACAAGGACTTCACAATTTATAGGTATAAGCTTAGTCTAATAATAGTCTAATAAGCTTTCCTATAATTGAATATACATTCAGTATTTATTTAATGAACATCTGGGCCGCCCATGGAGGACGGGTCCCCTGTTGAGTCTTGGTTCCTCCCAAGGTTTC
>JAUZST010007326.1:0-14251 GCA_034779995.1 Parotocinclus haroldoi | reverse complement strand
CCTGTCGTCTGAAATAATAAACGCCTGTTTCCCGCACGCCGCGTTTGGGTCTGCTCCGTATACCACTCGGCGCTACACCTAGCATGCTACGTAAAATTCCTCCACTGTTGACAATTAGGATGCCATATCAAATGTACAAAGAAAAAGCAAAACGTGTATCCTAATAACTCCTGTGTGTTTTTTCCACGCGCGGTACAGCACAGAAAAGTCGGGTGTCCAGACCACTCAAGTGTGCCTCAGCTGACGCCATTCAAAGCACTGATCCCCAAATTATGCTCGTGGCCACTCTGTAATTCTTTTTCTCAAATGCTGTATGTTTAAGGTCTCCTATTTCCTGGAGCAAATATTCATTCATAAAACAGCTATAGTCTAACGAGACAGCAGATTATATTGATCTAAGAAAGAAACATTAGCTGTAGCTATTAGTGGGACAACTCTGTCTTTCCCCTAATGACTGAGGGAGAAACATTCCTGCTGCATATGAAAGCAAGAGTAAATGCGTCTGAATGTGGTGGCGCCTTCGAGAGGAAAATTAACCGGTGACAGCATTAACCAGTGTCAGTAGCAGTTTATAAACTGATGCTTAGCCACTGCCAAATCCAAACCTACAATTCCACACTTTCAGCTGAGTCCACATTCACTCTTCTACACATGCTAAAACTAGAATTGGGTGGGGGGCTCCTGTAGCTTAGCCAAGAAGAGTGTTGGCTCTGTTTACTTTGGCTGTATTTCTGCTCCCAGTCCCAAGCATTCCCGTCCTCTCAGTAGCAGGTACTCGCCGAGGCTCAATACCTTTTTGATTCCCAAACCTGTGGCTTTTCAGATGAGCCATGGGGTATGTATTTGGGCTATGGAAATGGAAAACCTCTGGGTATATGTGACTGATGCAGTCATCGGATTTCTACTTTGCAACCACCAACCATGTGATGTAAACTTCAAACTTTAATAATTAAATAATGATAATAAATGTATAGTTTTTCTCAAGCACATACTGCATTTCACAGTCTCCACAAAAGTGGATATGAACCAAGGAAGCTTAGCATGGGGAAGGTTCACAAATTGATTTGTACACTATATTAGTACTTCCTTATGGCTGCAATCATGATCACCATTGTATTAAACATGGTACCAGCCATCTAATTCTAAACATTACCTATAGGTAGATCCCTTCCAGTTAATTTAACAAACATTATTATTTAAAAATGCAAGGTCTGCTGCATTGGGTTTTAGGTTTCTGGAGAAATTGTCCTTGAAAAGACACATATACGTTCTGCTTGTCAGGTTCTTAACTCATGATCCAAGCTCAGACAAGGACAGCTTGTGGAGACAAACCTGGGGCACAGAAAATTCTGATCGAACCCAATCAGAAAAATAATTCATAACAATTTTGGTGTCAGAAGAGAAATTGGAAGATACATACACACATATGGAAGATACAGCAATCTGATTCCAGCCTGGCTGAATGGAGACCTAAACACACAGGGTTAAAACTCACCAGGACACAATCCAGATACAAGAAGCATGAAAAGACCAGGTATATATGAGCTTTAAACTGGACAGACTGTGTTTTTTGCAGGCTGTATGCATGACTAATTGAGTCGACTTGGGTTAAAATAAGTTGTGAAGATGTTATCATTTCCCCTCCACACCTCGTGGTCTGCCCAGTGGGCACTGCCCTGGTGGAATTATATGCTTATGCTCGACCCAAACAAGCAGGTTAATGTTGAGCGTCAGCCAGGCTTAGAGAAAAAGGTCAATTCGCATTCCTATATCAGAAAGAAAACATCCTTTTGCACAAGAAAATGAGGTTAATTAGGTAGAACATCCACCATGAATTCCACACAGAAGCAATTCATACAGCTGGAAACAGAAGGTCCTTCTTCTATGTTCGCCCACAAAAGAAATAAAGGCACTTTTTTTAATGACATAAAAAGGTACAAGCCTGACATTGAAAAAATGAAACCACAAGATTTTTACTGGTTTCTTTCTTTGGTTTAATGCATAGGAGTGAGCAACCAATCCTGCCAAAAAACAGATTAACACCAAAGGAGTCTGACTCATGTAATGTGGGTAAAATGACTGTAGTGCTTTCTTTGGTGTACACTGGCCACCCCAAAATTTCATGTTTTCCAGTAATACAGCCAACAAACTAAATGGAGTAAGGTTAGGAACATTCAGTGTTAACATCATGCACAAAATATCCTTATGTTGAACCATGTGGAAGTAGTTAGAAAAAATAATTGGGCCATTAAACTCTTCACTCAGAAACTATTCTCCAACATTGTTATATTTTGCGCTACATAATGAAACACAAAACTAAACAGATAGGACCGGGATTAACAATATTTTTCAGGGTACAAGTCAAAGTTGTTAAAGCAGAAGTGAGGAACATACAGTATACTTTAACAGAACCATTCTAAAACAGTACACATAAAATTATATAGTATTTATCTTGATCTTTATGGAAAAAATAAAATGCTGCCTTTAGTTCTGAATGTGTCTGCTTGATGGAGGCTGGTTCTCACAGTTTTATTTAACGTCTCATCAGCATCAAAGGCTATATTCACGACAGACACAAGGTTATATCAATACATTAGTCATTTAGGTCCAATTTAGGTTAACCAGTTCTAATTTGATATATAATTAATAAGAGGAACCAATTAACCCAGCAAGGGCAGCATGCCTTTGGAAGGTGGGAGGAAACTGGAGTACAGGGAGTAAATTCACACGGACATGGGGGAAAATGTGAACTCCACACAGGCAATGCATACACCGCAACAATTATCACAATGCAACTAATGCATGTCATACGCTGCCTTTTTGCTTTACTAAGGTTAGACAAAAAATACACGAAAGTTGAGATGTTTTAATTCCTGTTACTTGTACTTCCAAAGCGCAACTCGCAGCACACTTCACTCTCTCACCATCACTCACTCGTACATTCTGATTCGCCTACCTTCTGATCATCGGTTTCCACTCATTCTCCTGGATATTCAAATGTACCTTGCACATTGACTCCCCACAAAGTTTCTGAGCAAAAGTTTCTGTCATTCTATATTATTCAGTTTATGTTCTTTTTATTCTTTATATAAGATTTAGTTTTCACTTTACTTTGTAGTTCTAAAATTACAGACTGTAATGGACAGTAGTCCATTTGTTTCTCTCCATACTTTTTCCACTTTACTCTGTTGTCTAATGATCCCACACAGAACCAGCACAGATCAGGTACTATTTGGATGGTGCATCATTCTTGGAACTGCTGTGACCTTGTGGTGCATTAGTGCTGCACCAGTGTCAGACACAACAGTGCTGCTGGAGTTTTAAAGCACAGTGTCAGTGTCACTGCCCCCAGCGAAAAATGTCCAGACCAGCCATGTAGTGTAGACCTACAAAGTGCATTGACCACTGAAACATAAATAAAGCAGAAGCAGAATATAAACTGAAAATGCCTAAGAATGCCTAAGACCTTTGATCATGACACCATACATATATTCAGTTATTGTTTTACACCTTGATGACCTGAATTCTGGACATTTAGTAATTTGGCCGATTACGAGAAATGACTTTGTCACCTCTAAGCTAAAGCCAGCTCAAAATGTTGTTAAAAGACCACAGATGATGTCACATCCTAATTTGCATATTCAAAATAAATAATCTACAATGGAAAAGAAGTATTCAGTCATGGTACTACAAACTACACTACAATATATTTAAAAATGATTTAATAATACAGTTCCAAGCTAACTATTTTCTACTAAGAACAAATTAGTTCATACAGGTTATCAGTGCTTGGTCGTTGAGAATATTTCCCTGCACAACGCAACTCATTTAGGTTTTAGATACTAATGCACACTGCTCTTTCAACTCATATCAGAGCTGGAGGGCTGTATAAAGTGTTGGACTCTCTCTAATGCCTGCTCCATATGCTCCACTTTGGAATACAATCGCCAAAGAGGTAAAAAAAAAAAAAATGAACCAAATGTATCAAAAAAAAATCAGTAACTTGGCAACACCATCTGGGACCAGTTGAAGTGCTTTATTTGTCTGCACTTACAAATGGGTCACTCTTCTGATAGATTGTAAGTCAAATTTGTTCAATACATTAGAAACCCCAAGCATTGTTGGCGTGCCTCTTTAAAAAGCTAATTAAGATTAAGCTTGCTCCTAAACCTTCGTGTTTGTGATAAACTGAGGTAAACTGTGTAAATTCAGTCATTTACAACCTGAGCACATTCCATTGCGCTCACATAATCCCGAGCATCCAAATTGGCAGCATGCATAAATATTCATGTGAAACTGCCTTCCTCCCGCCTTAATACATGCCCTTTTCAAACAAAGCTTAACTAGGCAAGCTCTAATCAGTTCTACAATGACTGAGCTGTCCTTTGGCCATATGGTGACCTTTAGGACCCAGGAAGGCACTTTAGATATGGTCCCCAGAGAAAGGCAGGATCTCAAGAGGTCACCTAAGGAGAATTAGGAATGGCATGTGGTTTCCATGGTACCTGCAGTAAACACACGAAACTGCAATGGAGTCGTACATAATTCATCTGGCTACCACACAATATCAGTAGAAACGTAAATACACTCAGTCTTAGTTATTGGCAGTGGCTAAAGCCCTGTTAGTTCAGTTAGAACAGTTTACCAAAGCAACATGTGTGATTATGTTTTTACATGTCTGCTCATTGATACCACTCCTGTGCCCAAGCGGTGCTAAAATTCCCACAGGTCAAGAGAGTTTCTTGTGAGTTATGTGACTATACATTTCAGAATGATTACCAAACCAGTAAGTGTCAAACTGGTCAACAAACCTAAAAGTGTATAAACTGATTACCCATATTACCAAAACCAGTGACAGTAACACTGTGCATGGGATGCTCTGAGAGACATTGGGTCTTGCCATTCATGTAAAAGTTAGTTTGTCATTTACCACCTTAACATAGTTGCAGACCAAATACACCCAATGGTATCTTTAATGGCAATGGCCTCTTTCATCAGGTTAATGCACTCTGCCTCACTACAAAAACTGCTCAGGAATGCTTTGAGGGGCATGATAAAGAGTTAAAGGTGCTGACTTGGCCTCCAAATTCCCTAGATCTCAATCTAATCTAGCATCTGTGGGATGTGCTTAAAGAACGGCATCTGGATCTTTTCTCTGCCTCTTGTTCTCCAAGTGATGAGAGAATGAAGTGCTCTCGTCATCCAGTCCAATTAAATAAGAATGTGAATGTTTTAAAGTCTATCAAGTCCAAGTCAAGTCTACCTATATCAAGTCCATATATGTCTGTTCTTTACTTGATTTGCAAGTCACAGAAATGTGCACCTGGCCAGAACTGAAATGATCAGCACTGCAGTTTGTTGAAACACAGAAGGAAATTATGCTGTAATTTTCTCAGGGGAGGAATGAGAAAACTGCCGGTTGAGACAGATGTAAAATCATACGGTAGCACCTGTAAAAGAGAAAATTAACCCAGGTCCTCGTGTAAATTTGGTCCTGTACGCATAGGGCTTAAGAACGAGACACTGGCAAAATCCTTCTGTAACACCATTGTAGCTATGATTAAGGCAATGAAAGTCATAACCAAGTATTACAAAGAAACAACACACAATTTTGTCAGTTTGTTGTCAGATCTCAACCAAAACTTTCAAATACCATCTGTGCCCATAATCAGATACTGCAAGCTCACATTTAATATATAATACTGAATATAATTACCATTTTGGTTGGCCAGGTCAATGCTCTATTGAATACCAAAGAAAGCCTTTCCTCCCCAAGAGACGGTTTCTATGCCCAAAGAGACAACGTCTCCCACATGAAAGCCGAAAGGTCTCAGAGACTCCAGGGATGCTGGACAGAAGTCAGATCTAGAGAAGCTGGCTCCATATGCTTGCAATCTTTATTTTTGTTCAGAATATAAACAGCTGCTTCCAGCACCAGCCTCCAAACCAGAGGAGCTGCTATCATTAGTGTAAATGTCTTTCTATTTAAAGCATTTGGATTGACATCTTTCACTCGTATTTTTTTTTGACTGCAAGTAGAAGACTGCACAATTTATAAAGTCAAGTTTTTTTCTTTCTGCTCTTCCTTTTACACCTTTTGCTGTATATGAACTCAACATTTGCATCCTTATTCTTTACTGGTTTGATAGTTTATAGTGTTCAAATGCACGCTATTAGAGGCAAAAATACAACAGTGCCACATTCTTGCCTGATGTGGCCATGCAGATCAAAGACACAATGACAGACTGATTACTGGGTTCGGTTTCAGACAACAGCAGACTCTTTATGCCCTACGTACTGGCTCATTGTGCACCGGAGCTAATCTGAAGCCTGATGCCTGCTGTGAGATCTGTTCTTTGAAGCCAGACTTTGTCCTTTTGTGTTTCCTTCTGCAACCTGCAGCATTGCACATTGAATCTGAACTTCAACAAAGCAGCACACACACATAATGAGGGGAAGCTACTTTAAAGCATTAAAGAGAAAAGTGAGATTGGTGACTGTGCAGTTTGGGCAACATGCCATGAATTTTACACTGGGTAAAACAGTACCAAAAGCACACATGCTAAGATGCACTACGTGTACCAAAAATACCAGAGATAGATATGACATGAGAAGAGCCACACATTTTGAGAGATTGATATTTCAAAAACTTTTTCATAGTTCTTACAACTGTGTAACCTTTCTCATGTGTTCCCACTGCACAAAGTGGGGGTGATTGTAGTTCTAAGAAAACTGTGTATTGTAGGGCAGGTCAATGAAATGAAAATGAGTCATTAATCATTAACTAAAATAATTTTGTCCATGTTGACTATTTCGGTTTTGCTTTGTTTTATTATGTTAATACTATTGTATCAATTGTATCATTATGTTATACTATTATATTATACTATATATCAAAACATGAAAAACAATCTAAAAAATGTCAAGAAGATGAAAACCAATGCTACATCCTAGTGAATCATAAAGGATTTTAACTGGTTGAAACTAAACTTTAACTGGTTCACTAAATAACCATAAAGTTTGTTTAAAATCACAATAATATGGACTCTTTCATTTGAAAAAAAAATCCCAGTTTTAAAACTTGAGCATATTAGCATAACAAATATTTTCAGTGAACTATGAGGGCAAAAAAAACAACACTAAACAAAACAAAATAAAAACACCATTCATTAATCGTAAAGAGGTAACATGTTTAATTAATTGTTATATTTCATATCGCCCAGTATCACTGTATAGAGACTTTTTTAGCTTATTCTTAAATGCACAACCTTTTCTTAGCACTCTCCGACCCTGAGTGACACAGGTACACGGTGATTGGTCCAGACTTAGTGTCGCAAGTGTATGGTGACTGGTCCAGACACAAGTGCCTATTGAGCACAACCACCATTTTTAAATATACCCTACTTGTACTCTGCAGCCATGTAAACAACTGATAGCTCTGAATTGGATATTTCCTCCATAAAACTGCCATCATGATAAACTGTCACTATACGATTTGAGAGTATTGAGAATACTGTCTTTCTGACAGTGTCAGAGTCCATTATTATTCCTGCAACTTATGATCAGCATGGCGGCTCCTGGAGTCAGCTGCTGGAAACAGCTGTTTTTTTAATGAGATTATGGATAAGGCAGCATTAAAGTCATATGGTATGATTAAAGAATGCTGTGACGGACCCTGTCCAGAGTATACCCAGTGAGTTCTGGATATGTGAGCACTGACCGCTAAACGTGCTGACTCAGGATCCCAGCTGTGTCGGGTTCTGAACAGAAATGATCGTCCACAACCTCCCAATCAAGGAATCAAGTTATGTAAGTTTCATGTTTGAGTTAAAACATGAAAAAATATTTTAATAAAGAAAACGGAAAAAAGGTTCATTTCAAGGTATTTTATGACCAGTTGTTTGTTATTTAGCACACGTCATGTTAAATACCGTTTAAATAATATTTTTACTATGTATTTTATTAGTATTTCATTATTTTAACACTGGAAAACTACATGTTTGCTGACCAAATTAAATAGGCTTCAAAATGCTACAAAATGCAGATCAAAATGGCTATTGGCTGATAGATATGTAGAACCAATGGATGGATGGATGGATGGATAAATACAGAGGAACAGGGAGAAAGAAAAGAAGGGGGTTGGCGCTATATTGACAGGTTGATAATGTAGTAGCAGGTGTTTCTCGAGCCAGATGAATAAACAGAGACTGTTATGCAAATTACTACCTACAAGGAAGCAAGGAATCTATTAAATCAATAATATTCTAAGTTCAGCCTTATTTGGAAGAAGTTCTCTTGGATGACTTGACTGATCCAATCACAAAGACTCTAAACCAGAGATCGGTCAGGATGATGATGCACATTGTGCTGCATATAAATTTGCACATTACACTCGCTGGCCAATTTATTAGATACAGTTTGCCATCTCACCCCATCATAAAGGTGCTTTATTGGTTTACAGTGAACTAATTTTCATGTTAAGAAATGCTTGACAACACAAATAATTCGAGCTTCGTAACATGGTGTGTTATCCTGTTGGAAGGAGCCATCATTAGATGGTACACTGTGGGTCATAAAGGGGATGCACTGGGACACACCGCTGCCTCTCAACAACAAGGTCCTGAGTTTAATTCCAGGGTGGCGCAACATGACCAAGAGTGCCAAACTCACTGACAGTGGTGGGGCATGGACCGGATCAGACTGTCCAGCAGTTCTTTTGGGATTTTCTCACATTCATTCTGAAATATCCCCTACTTTTTGTGAGCAATGTATTTATAACTCCTCTGTCTGAAACTTTAGGAAACCAGGGTAATTTATGAGAGGCACTTCCACACTAAACAGGATATTTGATTTGAGGATATAGCTCAAGGCACTTTATCTCATTAGTAAGACTGAGGTTTGAATGAAGATTAATCATATTCTTATTTGGTTCTTTTTTAAATTCATCCTAGCTTTTGTTTCAGATGCTCTAATAGCTAATTACACAAGTTCATAACTACTACAGTCCAGGAAGGACTATTACACAAAACATACCCATAACACAAAGCAATTTTCACCCCCAAATCCAACTTTCTTTCACTGATGCTCCAGAACACTAAAACTTGCAAATCTGCTTTAAAACATCTATTTATATATGTTTTATTTTTAACCCTAATTTCCTGTTCAGACCCACAGGGACAGTGGGGGAACAAGAACTGTATGTCCGGAGCCTATTCTGCAATTCACAGGACACAGAATGAAGTCTGATGCATCACTACTTATCTTGGTCAGATTACCTTACCAGATATTTTAGGTGCTGTAACATGTAACAGCCTCTGTTAACCTGGTGCCATGGCCCTTTTCAAACTGAGCATTAGTTTCTTTTTGAGAATTAGTTTCCATTTGTGGCTGTAAGCTGACGCAACGCAAGGGGAGAAACAAACAGTGTACATCTTTAAAATGCAGCACAGAAACGAGAGAAGTAGCTTCACATCCTTCACAACCTATCAAGGTTTCTTCACACTTCACAATTCCCTGTTCTCTATAATATTGTGTATATGAAATATCGTGCCGTAAAGACAGGACATACACTGTGCTGGCACATAAAAATTTCTCAATATGTAAAGGTATTAGTAATTAATTAATTAATTACAGACCCCATAAACCCCATAAAAATTGAGAAACACTAGATATACACAGACAGACACAATTAAAAGAAAAAAAAAAGAATAATAATAATTAAATTAAAGAATACTATCTACAGATATATGTAAAAATGGCTCTAAAATACAGGTATAAATCTATAAAACACAACAAGGTTTACAGTGGATTTCAGTTATAATGAGACTGACATTTGCTCATAAGTACGGATAAGTGACTGTAAAACTGTCAAAGATAATTAAATATGTAAAAAAAAAAATACAATGTGCCTTCAGTTTATGTCAACTGTATTTCATTGCTAATAGAGGAATACCAAACAAATATTCAGTTTTATGTCATATTTACTCTTTGATCTTAATGTACATTGCTCTTGAGTGACTTTAAATGTGCTCATAAAATTTAAATTGTAAATTTTAAAAGCTTTTAGTGTTAAGGCAGGGATCGTTAAAGAAAAAAAGCAGTATTAAAGCATATTCCATATTAAATGGTCAAACGGTCGTGTGTAATAACAAATAACATCAGGGCTGCGTTTATTTACAAACAAATTAGAGCAGTGATCCTATTTGCGATAACACACACCCTCCCATGTTCTGTTGCTTAACTGTTTAATTATGTGATTTCCTAGTCCATGCATGACACAATTTACCTCTAAGTTCATTAAGATGCAATATTACCATACGCGTGCAATATGTAGCTATAAGCCTTCCAGTTCCATAAAAGTTAAGCTGTGAAAAAATCCAACCAAAAGGTGTCAATAATCATTCTTTTTCGGTATTACGCACTGACTGTTTAGAGATTACGTTGTTTACTTGTTAATATATATTAATATAGATGTACAGCCAAGTATCTTTGTCGAAGACACTTCTTTTTAGTAACAGTCAGGATTACAAACAGAAAACAGAAAGTTTGGACCTCAAAGAGATCAAGTAAAAACGTGGACATTTTTCAAAAATCAAAAACACAGGAATGTTGAATAATGAAGGCTAGAGAAACCCAGACTCTGTATGGGGAGCAGTTGCTACAGGTGTTTCAAGTGTGGCACGAGGACAGGAGGCACTTAAAATCCTAAAAGTGTGAGGCCTGTAAAGATTGATTTCACCCTAGATGTGTGGAATATAAAAGCATAGAGGACGTTTTTGTGTTAGAGCATAGAGGACGAGGATGTGTTTAAAAAGTGAACAAAAAACAAGCAAAATAAATGCAAGGAATGATGAACATATAAGTGTAACGAAGTTCATATTAACTTGTCCATCGCATTTTATAACTACCCTATCTATGTCAGAGTGAGAGAGAGTAAAGCCAGAAGGAGAACGGATCTTAAAGGGTAAATGAGGTCAATAAATGTAAATGTCATTTAAGTATAACTGGGTAAAAAGAAACTACACATTAAAGAAACATTCTCCAAATTGGGAAGGAAGAGCAGCGTGCAAATTCAGTGAGTGCACTACATAAAAGCTTTTGATTATGGGAAAACCACAATAAAACAAAGTGAAGTACTGGTACAGGTATAGGTGACAGAACACTAAAGGTGAATGCTATCGGAGACACTGCAAAAATCAGGAAAGAGAAAAGTTAAAAACACAGCTTGGTGAATTTACACCAACGTACCTGCACATCTAAAAAATTGATCATGACAGAATATCTTATGCAAATATGACAGACATCCCATCAGTTTTTATATGTCTGAAATACAAACATTACAAGATACTGCAAACTGCAAACAATACTACTTCTGTGATAACTAAACATAGCAGCTTATAAACTTGTCAGTCTAAGTCATTTCATTATACACATGTATGATGATCCTCAGCTGCATCTTTTGAGAGACCTTCAAAAGTCATAAGCATACCTACTGTACCTGGATTCTACAGAAAGAGCCGTGTCTAAGCCAAGTTACTGCAGGTATAATATTCTGTACTATGCACTGTGCGTATCTACACAGCTACCACCAGAACCACTCTCCCAGTTGCAGTGACGCTTAGTTCTGATCAGAGTACTCCAACAATACAGCACTGGCTGGCCTGCTTGAGTAGAGATATTTTAATGGATTTAAGACTCCGCTGCAACCACAAAAGGTGGAAGCTGATGTTAGCGGGACAATGGAAAAACACAGGCTTTTCACAAATGCAACATTCAAGATTACCTAAGAAGAAGCTTTTAGTTTGCCAGCAGAAGGAGCAATGTAACTTCACTGTAATCCATATATGCTCTTTTCATATGAAGAAACTCATGTCTGTGAAAAAGGTCAAATAAATTGATCAAGGATATGTTCCTCTACTCCTTTGCACTACTCTTAAATACATGCTCAATAACCAAAACGAAAATTATCCTCAGACGAATTATGTGTGTTTTTATGGCAAGAAAGGAGGCAAATAATTTCAAGCAGTGTTTGAGTGCTCTGAGAATCAGTCAACAGATTTGCTGAGTTCTATTGAAGAGGAAACTTGCACTGAGGATAAAGAAAACATCACCTTTCACAGAAGTACTGGCCAGCATTTTTCTAGAGGCACATGAAAAAAGGAAGGATGTAGATGGTGATGATGGAATGTGTAATGAAAACTTAATCCGCTGCCCTGAGCTGATGGATTTGTTGGAACGTTACACAGGCACCATACCCCTCTTGTCTTGAGTGATGTTAAAGCATTTTTACAGAACTCGGGATACAAATGCAACAAAACGAATTGTTCTAAAAAACCAGCTACACCGCCGGCGTGGAGATTTCTTACAGATAATGCATGAGTTTGTTGCAGGTAGAGTAAGGGGCATGACACTGCCAAGTCCAAAAGGACAAAGGAAAATCAGGAATGAGGAATTCTCCCAAAAAGAGCCTTTTTGTCAAGAAGTAAAATGGCAAAAGAGGTGGCCCAAGAAAAAGTCCAAATACTTTACTGCTCAAAAACTGCAACAGAGTCAGATCAAAGTTGCCCTTCTTGCGGAGGAAGATGTCAATTTGGGACCTAGACCTGAACCTAGAACCACAAAGCTTACACCAGTTGTTTTTATAATGGTAAATCACTTTGGGTAGTAAAGGGCTGTTACTCTATAAGAGATATGCAATTTCTCTGGCTCAAAGTTAAATAAAGTCATTAATAAAACTCTGAAATATTATATTCCTATTAATTTACAGCGATGCTCATTATTACATGTTGCCAGTTGTTTCTAAAATGGTAAAAACAGTTATTATTATTATTATTTTATTTATTTATTTATTTTTATTATAAGAAGCAGAAAAACAAGAGCAACATTAAAACTGAGCAACAATAATCAATGTATTATTATTAATATTATATATTTATTATTGTTGTTATTATTAATTCATTTAATTCGATGAGCACCTTTAACGTCATCCAAGAGCAAGATTAAGTATAAAGAGTAAATATGACATAAAACTGACTATTTGTTTGGTATTTATCTACTTGAAATGAAATACAGTTAAAATAAACTAAAGTCAAATCGTATTTTTTTTTATAAACTACATATTTAATTACCTTGATCTCATACTTTACAGTCACAGGGTTTACAGTCACGTACGAATTCCATCGTCCTTATAAGTGTAAATGTGCAAAAATCGCATCTGCACATAAATTACAGAATCGTGAACGCATCTTTTTCGGTTACAGCCGTTCGCTGATTCAGGATGAAGAATAAGGTAACTTCAGCCTTGTCTAACATTTCTCATTTCACACGTAATTTTTTTGTCGCGCGTCACATTAGAAGTACATTTCGCTTGTGCTTAGTTTGATTACTTATTTATTTACATGATAGGCTACTTATATTTAGATATGTATCTAAAACGTTTTTTTAAGTACACAACTCAAATCTTGACCAAAATATCACAGAAAGCGAAGATCATCGCGACCGTAAATGCACTCTAACCAAGTTAGACCTGCTTAGATAGATGCTGAAAACGAACACAATGTTTTCTACACTTACCAAATGATGAAGGCAACTAAAAAGCAGTAGATCAACCTGTCTCTAGTCCTTTACACATCGGCGCAGGACTGAGCAGACGCTGTTGCGCTTCTCTGCTTTAACCGCGACTGATGAGAGATTCACAAAAGAATCATATCCATTCCAACTGATTCAGCTGACTGAATCAAACCAAGAGAATCGAGTCGCCCGCGAGTATGGCAGTTGATCTTGGCTGAAACGATTCAAACGAATCGAAACAGTTTAGTTAGACTGTACTGTATTGTATTACACGAAGAACGAAAAAGAATCGATTCAGTAAACACTATGGAATAAAACACATCAAACCTCACTGGTTACTGATGTATTAAATTACTTTGGTAAGCCGTTCTGAATAAGGGCGTCTGCTAAATAATGTAAATGTAAATTTAACCGCAATTGTAAGTACTAGCTTTTATATTTTAGTGTCCTAAGCTACAATGTCATATTTTTTTATTATTACTATAGTTTATGTAATGTATTTATTCATAAATAATCATTTGTGCACTTCCAATACACCAAGGGCTGTTTATTTAGCAAGCTGCTAGCTAACATTATATAAATCTAAAATACATAATACATAATAATTTCCTATAATTTAATATACATTTAGTATTTGTCTATTTAACATCTAGGCCGCCCATGGAGGATGGGTCCCCTGTTG
>JAUZST010007325.1:0-14251 GCA_034779995.1 Parotocinclus haroldoi | reverse complement strand
GATTTATAGTGTGTGTGTGTGTGTGTGTGTGAGAGACCTCCCATCCCTTTAACCGATGCAGTGGAACCTGTCCTGATAAACCTGTTTTGTATTGTCTTGGCCACCATGTTGTACCTCACAATTCTCACAGTTATTAGCCATGAGGTGCCATGTTGAATTTTGGCCCACTCCTCTATGCAGATCATCTCCAAATTTTTAAAGATTTTAGGCATTAATTTGTAAAAGCTAAGCTTTAGCTTCATTTCTATGGAATTGAGGTCAGAAGACTGGCTAGGCCATTCCATGACCTTGATATGCTTCTTATGGAGCCACTCCTTTGTTGCCGTGGCTGTGTGTTTTAGGTCATTGTCGTGCTGGAAGACCCATCCACGACCCATTTTCAGTGCCCTGGCGGAGACAAGGAGCTTGTCACCCAGTATTTGCGATGCATGGCTCCATTCATCTTCACCCGTTGATGCGGTGAAGTTGGCCCTTAGAAGAAAAACTCCCCAAAAACATAATACTTCCACCATCATGCTTGACGGTGGAGATTGTGTTCTTATGGTCATATTCTGTATTTTCCTTCCTCCAAACATATCGAGTTGAAGATAAAGAGCTCAATTTGGGTCTCATATGATCATGTCACCTTCTCCCAGTCTCTCTCGGAGTCGTTAATATGTTCATTGGCAAACTTTAGGCGGGCCTGAATGGGAGCCTTCTTGAGCAGAGGAACCTTGCGTGCACAGCAGCATTTTAAACCATTACGTCTCAGTGTATAACCAATTTTTTGGGAGATTGTGGTCCCACCTGCTTTGAGATCATTAACCAGCTCCTCCTGTGTAGTTCTTGACTGATGTTTAACCTTTCTCATGATCAATTAGACTCCACGAAGTGATATCTTGCATGGAGCTCCAGCCCTAGGTCGATTGACAGTAATGTTGTACTTCTTCCGCTTCCGAATAATTGCACCAACAGTTGTCACCTTCTCATCCAGCTTCTTACTTATGACTTTGTGGCGCATTCCAGCCTTGTGTAAGTCAACAGTTTTGTCCCTGACATCTTTAGGCAGTTGTTTAGTCTTGCCCATGGTGGAGTATGTTGGCAGGTGGCCTTTTATACTAGTAACAATTTGGAACAGGTGTCTCTCATGCAGGTAACAACTTCACTGAGATTAGGGTGTGTCAGTGGTCTGTGGGCGCCAACATCAGCCATAGTTTTTAGGGGATCAAATACTTACTTAATGAAATGCAAATTATTTTAATTAAATATTATTTAATTTTCTAGATAGCTTTTTTTTATATTCCATGTCTCTCTGGTAAAATGAGAGATGTAATAAAAATAATAGACTGTTTAATTATTTGTCAAAGTACAAAACTTTTAAAATCAGTGGGGGACTTATTTCCTCCACTATATATATATATATGATTAGGATGTGGATGATAAGGGAATGACTTGATACAAATTTGATACAAATTTCCCATTATAACATTATAAATGTAGCGACCGTTGAGGTACTGGAGGACTGCCAATATTGCATCCTTGAGCAAGGCAATTATCTTCCAATTGCTTTTGTTGTACCTTGTAAGATTGTATCAGCGGTAAGTCACTTAGGATAAGGGTGTCTGCTAAATGCTTACATTTAAACAGGTGTAAATGATGCTCACAGTGCAAACAGGAATCTCTGGTAGCTCTAGCTATGGCAGTGTACCTAAAAATGTAATTAAAAGGGTGTCACTGACATTATGGCCTCATGAGGAAGTGGTCACCTGCCACAGGAATGCATTAACATTAACCAGTGTATAGACTGGACACATGTTTCAGATATAGGGTCACGATCACACATCATTCTGTGAGAACTGATGAAGGTTTTTATGGGTATCAATTATTAACTGCACATTTAAGGTTATTCCCTGCAGAGGCCTTGTCAGCATTTTTATTTACAAAATCAGCAGATCATGTAATTTGACTGCTGTTATAATGGTATAATATAAAGCCCATTAGTATTGATACTTATCATTATTTTATCATATGTATATAAAAAATACTTTACAGTGTTGCTGCTTGTCCTGCTACACTGAACAAAAATACAACACACTTGTTTTTGCTCAAATTTCTATGAGCTGAACTCAAAGATCTCTGATTTTTTCTATGTAAACAAAAGACATTTTTTTCTCAAATATTGTTAACAAATTTGTCTAAATTTGTGTTATTGAGCATTTCTGTTGCAAGTTTTGATAGGCCACAGGAATGTCTATCAGAGCTGTTTCCTTTTAGTAAAAGTTCATTTTTCCACCATAAGCCATCTCCATAGGTGTTTCAGATAAATCAGTGCATCCAGACAGCCTCACAACCACCATGTGTAACCACACCAGCCCAGGACCTCCATATCCAGCATCTTCATCAACAAAATAATATGAGAGAAGCCAACTGGAGTGCTGCTGCAACAATCAATTTACATAACCAAATAATTCCTGCACAAACTGTCAGAAATTTTTCATCCTCATCGGAATCTCCACCTGAGTGCAGTTTGTCATCGTAAGCAACTTGAATGGGCTCAGATTTCATGGTGTATGGCACATTGGAGAGGTGTTCTCTTCATGGATGGATCCCAGTTTTCACTGTACAGGGCAGATGGCAGACTGCATGTGTGGTGTCGTGTGGGTGAGCGGTTTGCTGAAGTCAGCTTTGTAAATCAAATGGTCCATGGTGGTGGTGTGGAACACAGGTCCATTATATTAATGGCATTTTGAATGCACAGAGATACTGAGCAACCATCACCTCATGTTGTAGCATGATAATGCATGGCCCCATGTTGCGAGGATCTGCACACAATTCCTGAAACCTGAAACCTGAAAACATCCCAGTGTTGGCATACTCACCAAACAGATCACCCATTAAACATGTATGGGATGCTCTGGCTCGACGTATATGATAGGGTGTCCAAGTTCCTGACAATATCCAACAACTTTGCACAGCCATTAAAAAGGAGTGGACCAACTGACTACAGGTCACAATCAACACCCATGTCAACTTTCAAATAAAATATGTTGCACTGCATGATGCAAATGGTGGTCACACCAGATACTGACTAGTTTTTTGCCCTCCCAATACAGTAAAAATAAAATACACATTACCGAGTGGCATACCTGCGCAATAAACATTCTCTCTTATCAGCATCCTTATATGCCACACCTGTTAGCTGGATGGATTATATTGGAGAAGGAGAAGTGGTCACAAACACAGATTTTCCAAATTTGTGAACAATATTTGAGAGAAAATTGCCTTTTTGGTTGTTTGAACCTCAACAGGAAAACGGTTCCATGGAACATGAAAGGTGTCTTGCCATGACTTTCTTGTAAGGGAGAAGGGCTAGGCGTTCTTGTCTACTGGACTCTGTTGAACTGCACTGCACTGCACTCTGTTAAAATCCTTATACTGGGTGGAGTACAGCATGGCAAAAATTAGGAAAAATAATTGCTTTCTGGGGAGGTGGCTATAGGCTCAATTATTTCTGGGAGATGATTTTAGTTTCTGAAAGTCACAGATACATAAGATATGATTAGGGAGCAAAATTACACTGACATACACAGATTTAAATATACACAAACAGATGAATGTATAAGCTCATGAACAATGACTTTTATTTATATCCCTTTTATGATAAACATACAAACTTTGCTGATACCCGTCAAAAGTTCTAAAGCAATAAAATAAATTAAATATAGTGAGGATTTACAGTATCTTATCCTTTCTGGTAATCAATGTTACACTTAGTCTTTTCATTAAACTAGTTCAACAATTAACCTTTTTAAATGCATCCAGTAGTTTGCGTTGTTGAACAATGGGTAGCAGGTACATATTTAAGTAAGGCAATAAGACAATCTGTTGATTCCAATCCAGAAGTTTGTTTAGCTGGCTTATCTACTTCTCAACAATGTTTTCATCAATAGTTGGCAGGACGGTTAGGATGATCCCCTTCAAATCTTCAAAGGTGGTTTACACAAGGTAGGTCCTGTGGTGAAAGAAAGGAATGATTAAGCACCACAGTTGCCATACCATGCAGTGTGTATTCAGGTAAAAGGTAATAATCAAGTAGACCGTCCAGTTTGACACAAGAAGAGCATCTCTAAACAGGTGGTAAACAGTAAATACCCATGTTATGGATATACAGTGCATTAGGTTTTTCAGTGATTAACTATACTGTTGAATTACTGTGAACTACTATCTTGACAATCTTTCCCATTTCAAGACCCATGTTTGCTCAAACATGTTCACTCTGTATTTTGTGCCTTTTATACTTGCTTTATGAGCAATCAAGCTATTTACAGACTGGAAGTCATAACTTGACACAGATTCCCTGATAGCATCATTGTAGTAATCTTGAAAAAAACTATATGGCTCTGGCAACTGCAATAACAGATGGGAATCAGGAGTGTTCTGGCATGAAGAAATGACAGTAAAAGTTGACGTCTTTTTGCAAGAGTTGAGAATGATGCAATTTCCTTGCACACTCTTTAAAATACATGTGCTTTCTTTTAAAGCTGAGAGTCCACAAACGAATAAGTGGTACGAAGTGGATAATTAGATCTGGATAATGGCTCAGATAGAGATGCTTGGGTTTCAGTCAATGATCAGGACAAACATTTTTTTCTGGAATTGCAAATATTTATCAATAAGAACTTGCAAATCTGGCCTGTGGAAATGGCTGGTGCTCAAACAAGTGAAAATAGTTGTCTCAGTAGTAAAACTAGTTGCCACACTTGATTTTAATCAGGCGATTCAATTTGATCACCAATCACTACTGGTAACAATCTCAGAAAACACCAATTATGTACAGCATGTCCACAGAGTCTATTACTCCCTTGAGTCACCTCACAGGGTCTGTCATTACCTAGATATTTAAACTCAAGGAAAGTAATCTGTTTGTCAACAGTGAAAAGGTGATGAATATATAATGCAAGATCAATGGAAACAACACCTTCGACAACAAATCATGTCCCAGACATGGAGGCAACCCTGGCTGACATACATGAAAGAAATACAGCTTATTAAACAGAAACATCATATTTGATGCCTCCACTGTGGACTGAACCACCTCCAAGGTTCTGGAATGCTCTTTGTATGACTGTGGTGTGCAAGATGTATCTCTGATGAGGGGATGCGTATGAAACCTGCAGAACTATGTGCTTCCACTGAAATTGTCAAGAAAATCCCCAATGTTATGTGACCCCAGGTTGTCAACAGAGATAGCAGGCAAAATTCCTTTGCAGACTTGTCCATCTGGCAGATCAATGCTTTTGTTTTCAAGGTCTTTAGGGTCATTCACCAAACACCTCAAGACCAGTTATTAACCAAAAAACTTGAAATCTTGCTCTGACCAGAGAAGTACAAGTTGCATCTGATCAGTGTTTGACCTATTATGTGGCAATATATCTGCAAGTGTCAGATTTATGGCAAGAATTTTATCATTTTTCCTTGCAGACCCCAGGGTTTACAACTTCGAAAGCATAAAGGATTAAAGGATTATGCCTAATGATGACTTACCTTCTTCAGTGAATTTATCAGTAATGTTTCTGCCATCCCACACATCTTGAAATAACTACTTAAACTGGCTATGTCAATTAACTTTATGATACTGTTCCATTAGATTGAGATATAGATTTAGATTTACAGTATTTAGCAGATGCCCTTATCCAAAGCGACTTGCAACTTATACAGTCTTAGTTTTCAAGCAATCAAGGACCCGACAGTGGAAGCTTGGCAGAGGTGCACTGAAAAAGAGTCTCAATTGTTTGTTTTACTGAGACATACTGAGAAAAACACTCTTTTCCTGCACGATTCTTTCCTAGATAAACAGGAATTGGCTCTACATAATTAAAGCTATACTTAAACATTGTCTTTCTTCACTGATCTGATTTTCAGTGTCTGACTATTGCACACCCCAAAGAGATCTGCTGCTTTCAGACCATTAATCACAGTGTTTATGGAAGCCTCTGGAACCCCTAGTGTAACTAACTTTTCATTCAGCTTAAAAAGTTGTGATTGACTGACATTGTGTGTAACTCCATATCTTCAATTATTGTCTGTATGACAAAAGATGGAATAATTTTGCCTGTAATTTAAGATAAACCAAAGCTGAATTCTTCAAAAACGTATCCTTGTCAATATTTTCTGGACTGATGTCCAATTCCTCACTGTCAAAATCATCAGTCTGCTACAAAGCACTATTCTCAGAGGCACCAACTTCAGACAGTATTCCTTTGGCAAAAAAAAATGTCAACTAACTAACCTGTTTCTGCACAATTTTCTGCCACCGAGACAATGTTAATACAGTAAATCACAATGATTAAAATGATATATTACATTACATTTCCAGCATTTAGCAGACGCCCTTATCCAGAGCAACTTACAACTCATACAGTCTTACAATCCAAGCAGTTGTGGGTTAAGGGTCTTGCTCAAGGACCTAACTGTGGCAGCTTGGCAGAGGGGAGATTTGAACCTTGGACCATCAGGTTCAGAATCCAGTAACTTAACCGCTAGGCCGCAACAGTCCCTCTGTGATATGCATTCACATGTGTCAAATAGTCACATGTGGTACTACAAATGTTAACACGGCAAGTTAGGTTTGCATTAGTGCTCAATCTAGGCTCCATCATTCGTTTTTTGTGGTAAATATGTAATTTTGAAGCTGCAACTTTTGTGAAAGTCCTTCTACAGTTTGCACTGTAACACTGAAATATAACATTAAGGACACTGCTGTGCAGTCTCATACGTTTTATATAAGCCACTATGGTGTTAGATTGATGGCCATAGAACTGACAAGGTAACATGTTGACCAACAACATCTAAGTAACATCTAACTAGTATTCTCGTTACTTTGCCCAAAATTTCAGAATGAAACTACCAGTAGTTGGTTTTAGGCTATTCCACTTTTGTGCAAATTTGATAAATGCACACCTGATTAAAAAAAAAACACTAAGCTAATGGCCAAATGTCACACAAACATCTGAAACTGAAAGAATGTTAATGGAGCGTGAAATCCCTTAAAAGTGAATAGCTTGAGTTACAAATAAATATCTATAGTAATTCAAATAATTAACAAAAACTGCAGCCACATAACAGTAGTTCTTCCCCTTAAACATTCTGTTCTACCCTAAAAAAACACGGATGTGTTTTTCTCTGTGTAAATCAAGTTTAATCAGTTATTAAGCTTGAACATAAAATAGAGCAACAGCAAACTGTTGTTTGTCAAAAAAGCAATTGATATAGTCAAGGATAGAGGAGATAATAAGGAAATGTACCTTGTACCCATGTTTCATTTAGCAGACACCCTTATCCTTAACTTAAGGATCCAACTGTGGCAGCCTGGCAGAGGTGGGTTTTGAACCCAGGACAATAAGGTCCAGAGTCCAGTACCTTAACCGCTATGCTACCACAGTCCTTGGCCTACCTTGTCGAATGTTCTAGTGGAGATAAATTCAGTTTAAAAGAAAGCGCCAACAAAAAGCAAGTCTTCTTTCAAAATAATTTCTAGACTGTTTAAAATGATAGGGATGAACTTTATATAACTCGAGAAACAATTTGTAAAGCCTTCTATTAATATAAGCGATAGGGATGGATGAAAATCTAAATCTTGATCACAATGTACTGCCACAATGCTGCACCAGATCTGTGCTATTTCTGAAATAGTTGTTTTACAAGAAATTGCTGTTTTATTATTTTAACAACTGGAGAATACAGTAAAAGGTGATGTGAAAATACAACCAAAGTGTATCTTACAATAAAGAGCCGTTTTAGGATAATATTGTTGAAAAGTGGCTGTTAATTTACAGTTATAATTGATTTTACAATAAAGATCAGTTTATTATGTATAACAGGATAATACTATTGAAAATGTTCTGCTTGTATGCAACATTTTTTACAGTGCAGCATTGAGAAATCTAAAACTTTTACCGGTGCTTGTTTGATAAATTGTCACAATGATAGACCAGGAGGCTCATTACAAAGCCTTATTTTCTCCACTAATGATTGGTTTTGTTAGTTATAAGGCTAGAGCCTTGTGTCTAAATGAAATGGTCTATCTGAGTGCTTCTTTTATTGCTCAACCCTAAATGAAGTAGTCACTGAGGGTTTCACTGTAGAGCTGAGCAGCTCTGCAAGGTCCCATCTGAATAGGTGTTCACCTACATGCTTCATTCACTTTCCTCCAATTAAGGCGATTTGTTGTGACTATGAGGGGATTCTATTCAGTAATGACAAGGTGAGGCACATCTCACTGCTCTGTCGATTCATCCATGTCACAGCAGGTAGACAAGTATTGTGCATCCACAATTATGATTCAGTTATCATTGATTTAGTTACCGTGACTGATGCATTCTTGTTTTTAAGTGGTGTGTACTATGATGGGCGGGACAGCAGGACAGGAGGAACATGACTCCCAAAGAGATCATGTCACCTTCTGTCAGATTAAATTTGCAGGTATGTTCTATGAAAGTAGAAGTCAAGTAGTTGTATAACATGATTAGAGTTGATGTATTTGCCAATGTGTTTAGACAGTTGGTTTTTATTCAGTGGGCTAACATCTAATATTATAACTAAAGCATTGCCCATGCAGTACCATTTTGCATTGATCAGATTCAGTTAATAAAAATGGCTTTCTCTGCTAATTGACTCTGTGTTCGAGTAATATAGCTGAACCAAAGAACTTCTATTAACACATCACTTGTGAGGACATGGGGTCAAATGGCTGCAAATTGGATGTACCTTGTGCTTGAGACAGTGCAGAGAACACAGCAAAATATAATAAAACAAACAACTTTATCCAAGAACGGTGAGAAGCATCCGGCTAACTCTAGAATGACTGATATGGTAGTTTTTACCTTTGTCTTTTATATACTAAACAATTTATCTCTAGGAAGAGTCCTATGTATTACACACTTTGTCCATTTAAAAATTATGGAGGCCACTGTGCTCTTGAGAACTTTCAGTGCAGCAGATTTTTGTAACCATCTCCAGATCTGTGCCTCTATACATTCCTGTCTCTAAGTTCCTCTTCTTTCCTCCTCATGGCTTTTTTATGCTCCGATAAGTGCCATTTTGAATTGTCATTGAGATGTTGGAAATTAGTTTACATATTCCAATAAGGTGGGATTAATTAAATAAAAGCTTATATGTTCTATGAATATTTTGAAGGATACAGGTATATGTATGCATTTTAAAGACTATGATATCGATATGCATGATAACAATGTATTTATATAAAATAAAGAGGTCACTACTTACATGTGTGGAATCTACATGCTTTTTAACATATAGTACATGTAATTTACTAGCTTATCCATATTATAATTTGTGATTGCATTTAAGGCATAATGCACCAAACATAAAAATTAAATTATGTTTTGCATTCTGTCCAGTATTGTTATTTGTACTTGGGATACACAGTGTAAAAGATCATAAGGGGTATCATAATTGTGTCCTTTATATAGAGTAATGCTTAAGTGTACTATTTTCTATATTTCTGAATATATATTTCAAAATGAAAGAACACCTAATTAAATATCCCCTATTTTTGTAAGCACTAAATTTTTTGCACTCGGCCATTTTCTATTATTTAAATACATATGGCAAAAGTATGTGAAAGGTAAAGGTATGTGAAACTCTAGGATTACTGTCACAGCAGTTTATCAGAACATATGATTTTGTGGGAGAAGCTTTTCAAAACTCATCCAAGTGAATTTCAGCTATTGAAAAAACTTCCCCAATCTTATATACATCACATTTGCATAACAACTGTTACCGGCACTATTGCATAACAAAGCTTACGGTGATCAGTTTAATATGCAGTTTGACATGGCCATTAGTGACAATAGCCATGTGTGCCATTTACACAGGATTTGGGAATAGCTATGAACCAGTTTTTTAGAGAATTTTGGGGGTTGAAAGACACAGTGTTTGGAAAAAGTGTGTTTCAATTGTTCTGATGTACCTGCCAAATATGGAACCACTACTGGTTTCTCCTCTCGTTGATCTGCCTCTAGCACTATTTGGGCTTCTTACCAGCTTTGACGGTGGCCCAGTTTGGATAACCACATTTACCCAGGGCCTGCTTTCAGTCATTCTCCATCGCCAGTCACAATCCAAGAATCTGTCATTTTCACACCCTCACAACCGAATATTATATGTTTGTCCACTGAGTTCAAATGGTCAATAGTAAATATTTTACTTCCTGAGATATCATATAATGTCCAGATGTCATTCACATATCTGAACCAATGGCTCGATGGTGTCCCTAAATAAAATCTTAATGTCTTCTTTTTCACTTCCTCCATATACAGGTAGCCACAATATGCAAAATTGGGGAACCCATATCACACCCATTTTTCTGCCAATAGTACTGCCACCTGTGTGTGAAGTTGGTGGAATGAAGACAGCTCCAGAAGTGACCAACTGGTCTTGTTGAGCCTGGTTGAGAGTAGGGTCATCCTGTAGTTTCATATGGCCTACCTCTGCTGCTTCAGCAACTGGAATGCATGTAAAGAGAGATGTGACACTGTATGAGACCATTGTTTTATCTGTCTCCATAATGGCATCCATGAATGTTTTCACAAAATCCACAGTGTGAAAACTTCCCCAGTCGTATATACATCACATTTGCATAACAACTATTATCGGCACTATCGCCTAACAAAGCTTACGGTGATCAGTTTAATATGCAAAGTGTGCTCTCCAGAATTAGCATTGCTGTCCATATGAAGTTTCCAACAGATCATGTCTAAGCCAGTAGACGATGTGACAAATGTTTTGTGTATAGATTATTGAGTAACCATAATGGTTTGGGTCTAGTTTGCCTTATCTAGGTCAGAACAGCTTGCCATTATTGACGGAACAAAAAACTGAATTATTAAACAGAATTACTCCATAAAATATCAAAATATTACAACATAGCAGGTGAGACAAGGGGGTTGCACTAGATACAGATTCACATACTTTTGCCACTCACATATATGTAATATGCTGTTGTAATACGTTGTTGTAATATGATGTTTTAAATCATATTTATACAAAAATACAGAAAAATCTAAAGGGTTCACAAACTTACTAGACCTATTTTTTTCTTCCTAACTTTCATTACAATACATGGTATCTAGAGACTGTGTGTGTTGGCTATTAGCAATGGATGTAGTTAAGTTAATGAGTTTGAAATGAATCTCTGAATCAGAACAGTTACTGGTGAGTGGTGTTTGCTGGAGGCTCACATGGGACTGGACAGAAACTTCAATAAGTGTGGCTGATTACTATTTAATTCTAAACTGCCAGCTCAGGAGGAATATCTGCAGATTCATAATGTAATAAGAAAACACACATAACCAACACAATTCCTTTTCAGTGGAGCTCAGGTGCTAGGGTATTTACAGACACAGGACCCTCGCGATATTTTTTTCCAATCATCTAAGAAACAATTCCATTCTGGTCATGGATTGCAGTCCTCCACAGAATCCTTTGGTACTGGTGGAAACAGAGACCAGATATGGCACCAATTCATCAGTAAGACAGTAAGACACATACACACCATGTCTCACTAACTTTGACGTAATAATAATTATAGCTAGTAGTCCTACACTACCCGTAACACCTAATCCTTAACCTCAATAACCTATTGCAAATCTTTTATGAATTTAAGTAAAAAGAGAACAAACAAACACACAACCACCCCTCTAACAAATAAGAGTAGCTTATACACCTAGTGGCAAATCTGAAGAGAAACATACCTTTAATGATCTGTCTCAGGGGCATCATCAGACCCGCTTTACTGGGGTACGAGCTGCTACTGGGGCAATTCTGCTGATTACCGAGCTAGGCATTTAAGCTCAACTGCACGACTTCATGCTGTGCAGCCTCAGATTTTATGCTCAAATTAGGAGCAATCACACTTTTATGCCATGCACATTCTATGAACTGAACCTTGTTCCTTAAATTGTATATCCACTTCATTGATTCAATACTCCAGGCATTGTTTCACCTACCGTGCTTCAAACTCTTTCATCCATCATGCTTCTCTTGTCTGGGTTTTGTGTGACAGACGGATAAATAAACATGCTTTCAGTATTCATCCATAGCTTATTTTCTCACTACTGATCCTGATCCTGTTTATAAAGTAATGTAAATTTGAGGGTGATCCTGAAAATCCGTGGCCCCATGTTGCATGCACCCTTTTTTTCAGAAATGTGTTGCCAATAACCTTAGAAATATTAAACCCATTAAAAGTATGGTATCCAAAATAACTATATGAATATGGTTACTAGAATACTAGAATTGTCCCTGTGAAAATCTCAAGAGAACAAACTGCATTGACTCTATACTCCAGCACCACTAAATTCAGTCCTGCAGTCAAAATACTGCACTGACCCCCTCTACTGGACATGCATTAACACTCAGACAGTGATAGAGGCCACACACAATGGAACTTGGACTATGCTGTGGTGTTGTCATTATCCTCAAATTGTAACAGTTGACCCATTTTTGATTTCAATATATATTTGTGTTGCATGTAGTTGCAGCACTACAGTGTCATTCTAGTCATTACATAAAAAGTATCTCACCACTCGTACACCAAAATACATGTTTATATTATATTTTATATGCAAATACAGCTACAGTCATGGTCGAAATTGTTGGCAAACCTGAAAATTTTAAAAAGATTTATCTCAGAAAATCATTACAATTACACATATTTTATCATACACATGTTTATTTTCTTTGTGTGTATTGGGACAACACATAAAGAAGAACAAAAAAGGCCAAACGTGATATAATTTTCCAAAACTCCAAACTCTAAAAATGGGTCGGACAAAATTGTTCCTCAACTTAATATTTGATTGCAAACCATTTTGAAACAATAACTGAAATCAACCACTTCCTGTAACCACCAACAAGCTTCTTGCACCTCTGAACTGGAATTTTAGACCACTCTTCTTTTGCAAACTGCCTCAGGTCTCTCATCTTTGCAGGGTGCATCCTTCCAACAGCAATTTTAAGATCAGAGTTCAGATAAGACCACTCTCCAGTGGTTTGTTTCCATCCAGTTCTAAGTGCTTTTTGAAGTATGCTTGGGATCATTGTCTTTCTGGAGAACCCATGACCTAGGATGCAAACCCAGTTTTCTGACACTGACCACTACACTGCGACTCCAAATCCTTGGTAACCTTTTGGTAAACTTCCAATTTTATGAAGCCTTGCGCACAGTGAAGGCACCCAGTGCCAGTGGCAGCAAAACAACCTGAAAACATAATTAAACCTCCACCATATTTGATTGTAGGTACTGTGTTCTTTTCTGCCTCACCCCGTTAACAGTCTAATTATGTGCTTTACCAAAAAGTTCTAGCTTTGTCTCGTCTGTCCATAAGACTTTTTGCCAGAAGGATTTCTAACTTTGGCTAACTCACATATATTTTGGCAAGCTGCAGTCAAGCTTTTTTATGTCTGTGTCATCCTGGGTCTCCTTCCATAGCATTTAATTTCATTCAAATGTCAATAGATAGTTTGTGCTGACACTGATGCACCATGAGCCTGCAGGACAGCTTGAATGTATTTGGAACTTGATTGTGGCTGCGGACTACCCTGCATTGCAACCTTTCATGATTTTTTTTCTTCCATCCACGTCCAGGGAGAGTAGCTATAATGCCATGGGCTCTAAACATCTTGATTATGTTGCACACTGTGGACAAAAGAACATCAAGATCTCTAGAAGTGGACTTGTAACCTTGGGATTGTTGATATTTGTCCATAATTTTGGCTCTCAAGTCCTCAGGCAGTTCTCTTCTCCTCTTTCTGTTCTCCATGCTTAGTGTGTCACACAGACACACAATGCAAGTAATATAATGCAATTTTTATATTGCCCACACCTGTTACTTGACTGTGATGAATTTAAACAAGCATCACATGGTTGAAACAAAGGTATTTACCTACAATTTTGAAAAGGTGGCAACCATTTTGTCTGTCCTATTTTTGGAATCTTGCATGAAATTATATCATGTTTGTTTTTTTCTGGATTTTTTTGTGTTGTTTCAATACAAAAAAGTAAAATAAACGTGTATAACAAAACATGTAATTGCAATACATTTCTGGAATAAACACTTCACTCTCTGGAAAAATTTCAAGCGTGCCAACAATTTCAGCCATGACTGTATATAATATGTGTTACGATAGGGTCCCCGGGAGATCTCGCGAGACCATTCCTAGTCTCGCTAAATCCCCAGGATCCCTATCT
>JAUZST010007324.1:0-14253 GCA_034779995.1 Parotocinclus haroldoi | reverse complement strand
TGTGTGTGTGTGTGTGTGTGTGTGTGTGTGTGTGTGTGTGTGTGTGTGTGTGTTTGTTTGTGTGTGTGTGTGTGTGTTTGTTTGTTTGTTTGTGTTTCTGTATGATTGTCTGGGTGTGTGTGTGTGTGAGTAAGAGAGATTGTTTGTGTTATTGTGAGTGTGTGTGTGTGTGTGTGTTTGTGTGTGTGTTTGTTTGTTTGTTTCTGTAAGTGTGTGTGTGAGTGTACAGCATATTCAACAATAATGTAAGAATATATGTAATGACAATACTATAATTGTGATTTCTCAGACTGTTCCCATAGCTGTAACAATCCTGGGTGGACTTCAACCAGGTGAAATGGTTATGATTCAAGGTTCCATACCTGCTGATGCCGACAGGTGAGCAGTATTGCTGTTAATAATAGTAGTAATATTATTAATATTGAGCTTGCAATTGCGGAAGGTGCCAACAGAGGAAATATTTGTTGTAATGAGACAGTAGTTGACTGTGGTATTGCCAAGAGATTAACCTGCATCCCCCATAAAACAATGTGACCTCTCACCTGTTGCGCAATTTGTAGTTCCTCACTTAAACACATTTGCTGGTACATTTGTAGTATACTACATAGATTTAATGACAGATGGTTTGAATCCCATGATATAGTAATAGATTTTAAACTGATTTGAAACTGAGCTATCCCATGCCTTTCAGGTTTCAGGTGGACTTTACATGTGGGAGCAGTATTGCACCCAGAGCAGACGTTGGCTTCCACTTTAACCCTCGCTTTAAGAAGAACCAAATAGTATGTAACACTCTGCAGAAAGAGTGCTGGGGCAAAGAAGAGATCCACTACCTGATGCCTTTTAAGAAAGCAGTAGGGTTTGAGATCATCTTTCTGGTAGAGAGGGATCTGTACAAGGTGAGAATGCAGATCTTTTTTCTCTATTTTTAAGCCAACATTTTTTGATACGGCTCATGTCAATCTGGTGCTTTCTTCTGAATTTGTGGTGTGAAATGAAATCGATTCCATTCCGTGTCACGGTAAGCAGAAGATTCTGTTGCAGTAAGGGATGCTCATCTGACCAACCTCACCTCCATCAAACACAGTCAGTTGTTCCTGTGTGTGATTCCTGACCAAGCTGGAATTCACTGTCGTAACTTGTACACTGACCACTGAAAAACCTAATCATTAGTTACATTCAAAATCCTCTACATTAATTGAGTGTATGGACTGCAGCTTTGGAACATTTTTGTTTTATATGACACACATTTTTATAAAACTTACAAGCATGCAGGATTTAAATCTGTAAATAAATACAGCGTTCATATGTCCGTATTGACCATCATATATGGACGATGAGCTCTACTGAAATGATTGTTTGGATCTTTGTGGAGAAAGATTTATATTACATTAGGATAATGGCCCAGTTTTTTTGTAACAGACTAAAGAATATCAAGGAGTGCTGACTGTCATGGACTTTTCTCCACAATCACCTGACCTAAAGAGAATTGAAAAGCACTTCAGGGGACACTTGTCAAAGAAGGCAAAAGAAATTCAAGCATTCAGTAACATTACAAGATGTTCTTTTCAGCATTGTGAAATTGTGCTGCCTTAGCATGGCTCATCAAACTTTTATAATCCAAGCCAGCTCATGCACAAAAGTGGGAACGTACCAAATTCTAATCATTTCTGAAAATTGATGTTTTTTTTTCAAAGGTACAACATTTTACCCAAATTATTATGATTTCCAATTAAAAGGTTGTACATGTTTTGAGAAAAATGCAACGCAGAAACATTTTCACTAAGCTGGTGGTCTTGCACTTTCAATATCACACAGCCTTGAGTGTTCTGTTGCTTTAATACAAAAAAATTTAATAACAAAATGGATAAATAAATGAAGTCTAATAAACGCTGAACTTGTACTGAATATGCTTTCATTCTGACAATACCTTCAAGAGTAGATTAAAAATAGGTCCAAAAGTAGGTCCTCGAAAAATGTCATAAATGTGCATCAATAACAGTACTCTACCCTGCCTTAGCACAAGAAGTCCCGGACCAGCTTGATCTGAATATACCTAAAACTGTCTACTCATAGTTCTGTGTTGGTTTTACCTACTTAAAATGTTTCAAAAGTCTCTCATGATTCAGAGTAATGTTTTTTTTTTAATCTATGTGTTTTATTTGTGGCAAAAATGTTTCCTAATACTTGGTGGGCACACTATAAATAGGAGACTGCATTGAGTGGTATTAAATAAGTATGCAGCCATGCTGTTATAATGCATATCATCAGGATGAGAACGCTTCTCAAACAATCAGATTGTAAGGTTGTATCTACGTTGTACAAAAAAGACAATACTTTAAACAAAGTATATCACTGCCTAGTGATATGAGTAATCAGAAGCCTGGCCTATGAAACAGTTTTTATTTATGATGTATTATCTCATTATATCCCAGTGGCACGTGGCAAAATGTACTGGCTGTTAGAATTGAAAATGCTCTAAAAGTGAATCACTCTTTAGGGACTTGTGAGTTTGTTTCCTTTTTACCACTAGGTGGCAGTTAACGGTGCTCATGTGCTGGAGTACAAGCACAGAATAGATTTGGCCAGGGTGGACACACTGATGATATCTGGGAAAGTTCAGATCCAGGCCATCGGCATCATTCCAAGCACAGTCAGCACTGCACCGGTGAGAAAATGAAAATTACATTGCATTTCATGCAGGTTGTGTTGCTGTGTAACTCTCAGCTAATTGGGAGTAAACACACCATCCTAATAAATAATCGAATATGACTAGGATATGAGCAATACCTATTTTACATTGCTAACTTTTAGTTTCTAAGGTCTTCATTAATTGAGAGATAAGAGCTATCATATTAAACATCATATTTGATTACTTGTGTTGAAAGCAATGACATGTCATCCCAATGCGTTGTGTAAACATACTATTCTTTTCATTAATCCAGTTTGCTATAGCCTGACAGAAACAAATGTGAAACAATAGTACCCAGAGTCGTCTTTACAATCTATTTGTTTGACCAAAACAGAAATTAAAAACCTGAAAAAAATAGCAGTTGCATGGGACTGTTTGGGATTTTACACAATGAACACTGCAAAGTTTTTGCACAATATTCAAAGACAAGCCATTTCTAGCCAAATCTGTTCAACCTCCTCAAAAAGTACAATGAATGCCAAATAACGTAACACATGCCCAAAACAACCCTGAATCAAACAAGAGTAACAAAGGGATTTGAGAGATGCCACTGGTCCCATGATGTTTTGCCTGGCCAACAATATGAAACTGGGCATTTTACGTGAGTTATTTGACAAAAGTAACAAATCCTCTAACACTGCAATTCTTTTGACATATACAAAAGAGACTACCGAGAGACTGTTGAACCCACATGAACAACAGCAGCTTTTGCCACTATAAGATCTGATGTAGTCAGACTTAAGAACCCTATTTGATATTTGTTAATCACAATTACATAATTTTAATTCATAATAATTGTATGACAAATTATTTAATTGTCAGTATATTGAATGCAACGAAAGTACAAACCTAAATACATATGCATGCACCCTTAAACTCACACAAATGCCTACAAATGTACAAGAACAAAAAGTGAAAACGTCAGCAAAAAACTCAGCTCAAGCGGGTCAGCTGGTACTCACCCGGGAATTCTGAGATAAACGGCAGGAATAACCTTAGACTGGGCGATAATCCATTGTAGGGCACACAATAAGGGCCACTTTTAGAGACACCAATTAATCTAACGCATGTCTTTGGACTGTGGGAGAAAACCCACACAGACACGGAGAGGGTATGCAGACTCCACACAAAGTACCCAGGCTGCTCCACCTTGGGATGAAACCCGGGACCTTCTACCCACCAAGCTGTCGTGCTTCTTCATTCTACTCTTATACATTAAAAAAATTCTGAATTAACTACACGGGTAACAAATAGCCTAAACCAACATTACTCAGCGCTGCCCTCTAAACGTTACTTCAAACTTTATTGTGTTTGTTGACTTTGTTACACCTCAGTGAATGTACTGTTTTCTTTTATTCGGACTTAGTTACCTCAACCCATTACACCCAATCCAACATTCTGCTTGTCGTAGAAATCTACCAACTGCTGAAAATCACTGTAGCGCTCCATAATCTTACAAAATAGCGATTAGACAAGATTAGTGGTGCCAGTGGTGCTTTATCAAAAAAGAACTGCTAGCCTATGTGCCTTGTAATTTCTGTAATTTGTGTGAGTTTAGAGAGTTTTAGTTGCTGTGTTCCGTGTTAATGAAAAATCATACTGATAATATCATGACCAAGTCTAAACGTATTTCATGTCTTTTACAGAGTACTTCCTTTTCTCAATCTGCAGTAACAGGGCCATACACAAAGACCAGTGTAAGTATATTAAATGTCTGTGTTCCAGCTGGGAATTTCTCTTTCTTTAAAAATAAAATGGCTCTTAATACACTATGCATTTTTTTTCCTATAGCCTGTGCTGGAGGAGTCGGATGATATGGTAATTAAACATTGCACAGAGACTTTACACACGGATAAATACCTCAATATTCAAGTATTACATACACCTATTGTAGTCCTATCCTTTTCTAAATAGAATATACGAATTAGCATCTCTCCATGCTGACAAGGACTGCTCATAAAATGGGTCTTCTACTGATAGTTCAGAAACTTTCTACTTGGCATGGGCATTGGCATTTTGTTTTATTGCAAGTAATTTCTTCACATATCTATACTGCCAGAGCTTCCTGTGTAAAAGCTAAACACTGCTATTATGAAATAGAATGGTGACTGATAAGATCTGATCTGTCTAAAACAATTGAAGTAAAGTGTATTAATCGTAATGTAACTATGTATAATGATGCAGAAATGTCTGAAGAGACATTTGACAATGATTGACAATGTTGCATATATTCTGATATGCCATCTAGTAGCATTGCATAGAAATAGCATTTTTGTTATTCAAGAACGTATGCCTTGTTTTGCATTGTTTACACACCAGAAATAATAAATCCTAAGAAAATGGAATTATGATTATGAACGGAGTGAAATCTGAATATAGAACTGTATATACACAATGTGACACCCTTATGTAAATGTATAAGTGAAACTGCAGTGTAAATGCAAGGCTACAAGTAACTTTAAAAAGCAGTTGACATGAAAGTTATTTGTATATTATATGATTTATTTGTGTTGTATATGAAGCGTGTCTATGGTATACATGTATGTGTGTTCAGAGTCTTCCTTTTAGGAGGAAGCTGATAAAGGGCTTGAGTCCAGGACATACCATCATAGTCACTGGTATTGTTGCTGTTTACGCACACAGGTTTGGAGATAATACATTTCTAAGTTAGAATACTTTGAAGTGATATAATAGTGTGCTGGTTGCATGTATGTGGAGATATTTTGTTAGAATTTGCTGTCTGGTCTTTTGTAGCTTCTGTGTAAACCTGCATGTTAGGCGGTCTGAGGATATCGCACTGCACCTGAACCCTCGTCTGAAGGCCAGTGTGTTTGTTCGGAATTCCTACTTGTCAGGGTGCTGGGGTCCTGAGGAGAACACCCTGCCCAAGTTCCCCTTCAGTCCAGGGGATTACTTTGAGGTATTCAGCAATGTTATTCAGTCTCAGATCCTGTTTACCAAAGTGTGAGTGAGCCAGATGTTGGTATTTCTATCTGTGCTCAGTCAGGGTTGGGCTTTGAGCAGCTGAATTCACTATTATATCTGGATATGAGAACATATTTTACCAGCTTTTCTTGTGAACACCTCACATATAATAACAGACAAAATTAGAAGAATTATACTCTTCTCTTACTGGTCCTGCATATCTGCAGTTACATCCTACATGCTATTTAAACCCCTGTCTGAAGCTGCTGAAGCCACATGCTCCAAGTTCAAACCTTTGTTCAATAAGAGTTCAGGACATAAGTGTTGGGTGCTGTGATATCTCAGCAAGTATTATTCAGCATGCCTCCATTTTTTTAAAAAAAGGTTATTGATTTGATAATTGTAAAGTACTATACTGATCACAGCACCAGATTACGAAAATCTGAATTTTGTCCACAAAGTTGCTTTTTATAGCCGTAGCTTTTGCACCAGAAAGCTTATTAGCTGTTGAGACAGACTGAGTTCAAAATGATATTTATTTACAAAGAGTCTTCAGAAAAATTGAGAATGCATAGTTGTGGTTTTGTGTCTGCTCTGTCTGTCGTAATGCACAGGACAAATTTTAATAAATGCATAATAGCCTAAGATAACACGATGTTACACATATCAGAAGTGACAAGGGTCTGTGCAGATAAACAACTTATGTTCTCATTCATTCATGTCCTACTTATTTAGGCCAGAGGTTTCTTAACATATTAACAGAATCCCAGTTTTATAGGCAAGCACACAGAGAAGAATATATAAAAAAATTTTAAATTATAACATTACGTAATTTAATACAGTTCCTACACCATAATTCAACAAAATTGTTGAATTTGTGTATTTGTGTAATCATTTACCCAAATAAATGTATAACTATATATGTATAACTACCAAATATATGTATAACTATCTCTGTGTCTGTGCTTCAGATGATCATTATGTGTGAGGCTCAGCAGTTTAAGGTGGCCGTGAATGGTGTTCATCAGCTGACCTACAAGCATCGCGTGCAGGACCTGAGCTGCGTGGATGAGATGGAGATCATTGGGGACCTGCAACTGCTTGACGTTAAGATGTGGTAATGTCCTGCAGATATGATAGATATCCTAAAGGTCTTTGGACTGGGTTAACAGTCTGGCTTTTCTTCCTGTTATTTAGAACTACTGTCTATAGTGCTACTACCAGTGCTATAGTTGCCGTTCATTAAAAAAAAAACCTGCTGTTCGCTGAATAACCAAATTCATGTCTTTAGCCTCGAAATATTGTAGGATTAAATTTAAATCCACACAATTTAGATCTTCAGTGAAATGCAGTTAATTGGTCAAGGCATGTTTGGTGTCTGAAGTGTACTTTTAAAACTTTGCTATGGAGCCAAGCATTGGTATAACTCATGAAACCCCGCTAGTCTGACTAAAAATTCTTGCTAAAATGGAGGAGCTATGTTAATTATCCTTATTATGCAATCTCAACAACTAAGCCGCTATATTGATTTTCATTCCGAATTGGGGAATGATTTGAGTTTGTAAGTGGCTACATATCTCCCTATAAAACTTCCACTCTCCTTTTATGAAGCCATGGTTGTTTATATTATATTGTAGCATTCAAGGAGAAACATGCTGTAGAGAATATATACAGAATAGTGGTAAATGCAATGATCCTGCTCTTAATAGCGTCGGCCAATCCTCAAATAACAGGACAGCAGGAAGACCAATAAAAAAGTCAGTTATTCTTGCATATTATACTGACTTAATTGATGAACGGAAGGGATTAACCCAAAGGTAATTATGGAAATATGGCTTGCACGATCTGACTAATCATTATTTCGTCTAATCTCCAACATTATAAGTATATATGATATTAATAATCTTATTTGAATACAGTATTCAAAGTAGAGCTGTGTAACCCATATTTAAGCTTTGTAATGCTGAAGCAATTGAATTGGATGTCCAAAATGTCTATTGCATATTCGTAAAGAGCTCCACTGTGATTTAGGGCAGCACGGTGGTGAAGTGGTTAGCATTAATGCGCCAAGATCGCTGTTTGATCCCAATCCTGGGCTCCACCTGCATGGAGTCAAATGTAATTGGTGTTTCCAAAACTACCCCTACTGTTTCAATGTGTGTATGAGTGTGTATGTGCCCTACATTGGATTAGCGCTCTAATTTCCTGTGACCCTGACCAGGAACAAGCAGATGAATTAATTGTGATTTAAGTTTTATTTTGTGTTTAGTTATTGCAAATAACTGACTGTGGTTTGAAGCCAGCATTTAGGGATAATAAACATCAAACATTTCATTCTATTTTTAGTCAACCTGTCCAACCAGTCAAGCCTTAGATGTGTTCCATTTCAAAATACTTCCGTTATTTTTTGTGAGCGGTATATATACATAATTTTGCTGGTTTGGACATTATGCAATTACACTGGCTGGGCAATAAACAGACACAAACGACCAAAGGGAAGGTCGGGCAGGGTCTCCCATCTGCTGCATCAGCCCCAGTCCAATAGACGATTGAGGCAACAACATAGAAGACAAATAAACAGTTTGAGCTAAGTCTGTTCCTACATGCAAATTTGGTCTCACCAAAGTAGTGTACCTCATGCTGGTGAAAAGAATCTGGGAAATTGGCCAAAATGGGTGGGGAAGATTGCAGTGATGGTACCTTCAAACACAGAAAGCTGAAAGTGTGTTGTTTATAGATGTATCAGATTGCTTCGACACCTTGTGATAGGTTTGATACCATGTGAACAATCTACAGAATGGATCACATGTAGTATAATCTACTTATTGCACTGAAGATGAATAATGTAAAGTTGTTTATTGTGGTTGATATAGAAAGTGATTGCTTGTTTTGTTACTTTTTTTAGATTTAGAACATCATTTGATGTTGTTAGTCAAACAGTAATCAACCCACGAAGATTTAAATGCTGAGCAGGCTGCTAGTTTCATTTAAACTGTTTGGACAGAGCAGGGTGATTTAAGTACATCCAAGAGCTCATTCTATTCGAGAGCAAAGTTTGATTCTATGCAAGCTGTTGTTAGTCTGTATGCAAACTTCCATTAATTCGATCCACCAAAGCCTGAATCAGGAACTGGGGTATTGGGGCTTTAAATGGTGAAACTTCAGTCATTGTTTGTATTCATTTTCGTTTTCTATTATAATGCTGAGTGTACAAATAAATGTATGTATAGCTTTTGCCTGTTTGTAACATGTAATAAGTTAAATCTTTATAAAGTGCACACATTTATGTTGTCTGTTTTCTGTTTGTCTGTTATACAAATTACGACAAATTAGTGGCACATTAGAATTTGTGAGTTTAATCTGTATGCATAGAACTACTTTGTATAGTAAAGCCTTTATTTGGAGGTTGTTACAGGTCAACGTAGGATTTATGTTTTTATTTATAAATGTGGGAGTTTTAGCAGGTTATTTTTCATTTTAACCAATTGTTATGATTTCCATCAGAGTTGGATGGTAATTAGGTAATTAAGTCCTGTCACCCATGCCCATCACTCTGAGAACACCGTGCCCATAGCGAAGCATGGTGGTGGGTAAATCATGCTGTGATAGTATTTTTCACCAGCGAGGACTGTGAAACTGGTCTGAGCCTGTGTCAGTCTGCATCATATTTGAAACTAGGGCACCTTCCAACTGGAAAACTACAAAATTACTACCAAAAATTTAGTTCAGTGCATTAGACTGAACATGTCAAGATCATGGCTTTTTGTTTTATTAAACTTTGTGTCGTTATAAAAAATATATCATGGTTTTCAAAAATGTATGACTATTTTCAACAAGCATGGTCATGGTATCCTTAATTGGACAAACATAACCAGTATGCATAATCAATCAGCTCATGTTTTCTCATTCCTGACCTTAAATTGACTTCATTGCATACTTTTATTTTGTTGTGAGCCAAAAGTTGGCCTGCTCATTTCTGTTACTATGATTTGTTTATGAGAATATTTCTAATGAAGTGGGGATGATTTAAAGATTCTGGTCAACTTTATTATGTGACTTTGAATGCTTTTAGGCTTATTTTGTCTTTTTTCCCTACGCAGACTTCTGAAGCTCCATCTCCTCATACCCCCAGTTAAAAGAAATCACAACAGGCAAACTGCTGCAGTACTGTTATTTCAGAAAATTGTTTGATGCAGACCATTTTTAAAAAATGATATAAGCTGATGCACCTGCTATAACAAACTCGCTGCTAATTCGCTAGTTACCTTCACTTTTACAGGTATGGCAATGGATACTAATGCACAAGGGGTCAGTTTGTCTATAGCTGAGTTTGTTTATGACTTTTCACAGTGTATCATGACATATGTTGCCTCTAACATCCCATTATAATGATTCATATTTAAATGTAATGTACAGCTTTATCCTATGTTTAATATGCACTGTGTTGAACCTTTTATATGATCTGTAATAAATTGGTCCACATATAAATGCTTAATTTAATGAAAAAACTAATCCTGTCTGTATAGGACATGGGGCAAAACATTATTATTTCAGGTGTTGTGCTTAATGTGAAGTTTCAAAGCATTGATGAAGCTTCCATTCAATAGCAGTACTTCTAGCTTAATAGTGTATCAGTCATGGTATAATCTGAATTTGGGGGATTTTTGTTGTTGTTTTATGATTTTGTGGAGAAGCACCAATACTAATTGCAGACAATATTTGGACTCAATACAAACTTATTTTATTGACATCACCTCTACAACGGGAATTCATCTGACGCATATTTGGCACATAGTCACATCACCATAATGTGCTGGAACCTGATTTTTAACATGTCAAAAAGATCTAATGCAATAGAAGAATAGATTAGTATGATCAATTTGATGGTCAGGTTACCGCTGTGCTACTGCAGGCAGAACCCAAAGAGATGTGAAAAGGCAGTGAGATCGCATTTACCCTAAACTGTCTCTACTCCATAGAACATCAGTCTTGAGAGACAACACACCATGTCAGTCAGTTATGGACTGGGAGTAAAGAAGGTTCATGTAGGTGAGCATAATTTATTCAGGTTGGAATTGTTCCTCGCTTCTTTTTGTTAGTTTTAACCAATTCCTGCCATTTGTTGTCAAAAATGTGCACCACTGAGTTCCTCTGCTTCCCATTTGCAGCAAATATAGTTTGCACCCTAGCTCTATATTTTATATTTAAACTTGAAAATTCATGACGCGTAGCTCCAGGTTTTCATTTAAGTTTATAACAGGTCCATAGTACAAAAATATTAATGAAAATATAATTTTTCTATATTATGTAACACATGATGTGCTGTTTTTGAAACGCCACTTTATGCCATGATCTACAGTGCCACTAGTTGGCAGAGCTGATGCCAATTCATGATATATGCAGATGCACACAATATTAGCATTTTCAGGAAATCACAGGCTGATGATAGTGCCATTTCGAAATTATTGATATCATTCAATACAGGGCCAATATTCAAAAGTAGTGGCAAAAATGCAGGGACGTCTTCCTTGCAGCTCATGAGCTGGGTTTACTGAGTGTCTAAAAATCAAATGGATACTATAAGAACATTCAGTAAGGTTGGGGCCATTTATGAGAAGCCAAAAATTACAACTTTCTGCTCCAAAATGGGACTGGGATTAAAAAGAAAACGCCACCATGTGCGATACTCTTAATTTGCTTATTTTGTGCAAGTATTTACACATTTAACATTTTACCCAGAAGCAGGAAGATGCTGCAATAAAATGTTTTATCGAATTATTTATAAAAAATACATAGAGCAAACAGAGACAGTGGATTTAAATATGTTCATTTAAGTTCAGCATTTGTCTTATTTATCATTATTATTAGTTTTATCATTTGCAGAAATGCAGGGTCATTGGTCACTTTACTATCTTAATATCAGCATTGCTATCAGCCCTTAAATAACCCATATCGGTCAACCACTTTTGTTAAACATACTTTTATAATAATTAAATAAGAACTATTTTAATAAGTTCTATGAACTAAAATGCAGCATCAAACACCAATTAATTGAGGGCAGTTAAATATCAGTTGAGTGCAGGGAACCAGAAGCACACTAAGGACATTAGATAGCAGTGATCGGTCAAAAAGGACATCGAACCAGAAGCATTTCTATTTTAAAGATGTACGTTCACAGAGTAAGGTACTTGATTTATCAGAGCTTGGATGTTATAAGTGCCATAATGGAAGAAATTGATTGAGTGATGACATATATTTTGTAGGAACAGTGGTTCTTCCATAAACTAAGTGTACTGCACTTGTACTTTAACACAGAAATAACTGTGTTGTGATTGCACTAGTAGATCAACTCTCCTGTCGAGCTGGAAGACTACCAACAATCCATTTTGAGGTTTGGCCCATGTCAGGTTCAAAGTGTTAGTCATGTGAAGACACAAGTATGGCTTCTGGCTCGGGTTTATTTTTTCTTTCATCACACAGAGCTGAGCTTCACCAGACCACGTACTGAATCCTCATGTAGCGAGTCCTGGCTGGCCGGGTCATACAGCTGGGCCAGGTGGGCAGTGCAAGGCAGCACCATGCCTGAAGAGGGCATTTCCTCTGGGCTGGTGAAGTGCTCGTGGCTGAGCTGCTGATGGTGGCAACGATTTTCAGAGTCATGTAAAGCCAACAGCTCTCCACCACAACCCAGGCTCGTGGTGGAGGAGGGGAGCGAGGGATGGAGCGAACATGGGATGCCAACTGACGGTTTGACCTGCAGAACAGCCCCCCCACTCATCAGCACAGGCTGGACATGAAGGAGCGGTGTAGTGGCTGCCTGCAAAACGAATTTGGTGCTCTGAATGCACTGATCTTGATGACACTGGGAGAGATGAGGACAGACAAACAAAATATCTGTGAAATATGTTGTTTAGTTAAAAGAAAAACACAAAATGGACACACAATCAACTCTAGAACTATTGGCAAGCTTAGAAGTGAATTTTGTTTTAAAAAAGGTTAGGAAATGCACTCACTTGTCACTTAGGTACACCTCTTTGTTTCTACATTCATTGTCTATTTCATTAGTTCCACTTACCAGTTACAGTTATAGACTGTAGTCCATCTTTTCTTCCATCGTTTCTCTACGTATTTTGTTCATCCGCTTTAACCTGTTCTCTAAGGGTCAGGACAAATCAGATACTACAGTATTTGGTTGATCATTCTCGGCACTGTGGTGACAATTATATGTGCTATATTATATATATTTCTGCTCACAGAAATGAGGGGATATTTAAAAATTAATATGAAGCCGTTAAAAAAAAAGAAGCCGTCGCTTTTATTTCAATAAACAAGTTAATCGGAAAAGCAAATAAGTCAAAGAAAGTTGTTGGATTACACAATTGAGATGCAAACTCAATTATGTTAATGCAGTAGCAAGTGACATATTCATGAGTACGAACAGACACATGTCAAGCTGGATAAGAGTGCCCCCACAATAACTGTTCTGTAGGGTGTATGGTCACCCGATACTGCCAAAAAACACAGATAGTGATGGGGGATGGACAGAATCAGCAGTTCTTTGTATTCATTTTGAAATACACCCTAATTTTTGTGAGCAGCGTATATAAATAAATATATTTACAGTCTGACTGTAGACTGCCGTCTCTGATGCAATCTTACTAGCACCACATCAGAGACAACGCAGTGCTGAAAATGATCGAACACCTGATCAGTACCTGTTCTGTGCTGGTCCTATGGGGACCTGACCAATAAACAACAGAGTAAAAGGGACTAACAAAGTATGTAGAGAAACAGATAGACTACATCTAATTGTAGAACTGAAAATTGCAGCTGATGAAATGGACTAGAAACAAGGAGGTGTAGCTAATAAAGTGGATGGACAGGGTATGCCTTTGAGGTTACTTAGTTTATCTCATATACTACTTACATTATATGTTTATGTTAATAAGATACTTGTCAAAAAACCTTGCGTTAAAAATAAAGTACATGGGTAACAATTACTAGAATCAGCAATTTGCATCTTCCTTTTGCCAACAAAACATTTAAATAATGTTATATTAGAGAATGCAAAGCAGGGGGGGCTCTTCAGTACAGAATTACTCCAGAGCCAGCAGGGTCCAATGCACTTTTGTACACACTTAACAGCTACAACAGCCTTTGTTCTTCTAAAAGGGCTTTTGATATTCTGTTCAGACAATCAAAGTTGGCAAGCCAATTCTTTATTTAACTAGGACAGCATGGCTGACATAAAACTGATTTGTTAGAAGTGTAAAATTGTGTGTCGTATTGGGAGTCACTGGGTTATAAGCACAACCCATTCTACTGCCACTGTATGCCTATGGAGAATCCAGATATGCATGCTTTGTATTACGATGCTGAATAGTTAATTTGAAGCAGTATCCACAGATTATGAGTTGTTAAGTATATGTCAATTACTTGTTAATTTCAAATAGAAAAAGCAAAAATTAGACACAATCTGGAAAATGGATATGTGATGTGTGAATTAGATTTTTTGTGCCAAACCATCTTTAAAGTGACCCTCTCTCTCTCTCTCTCTCTCTCTCTCTCTCTCTCTCTCTCTCTCTCTCTCTCTGTCTCTCTCTCACACACACATAAACAAAAAACACAACTAACAA
>JAUZST010007323.1:0-14253 GCA_034779995.1 Parotocinclus haroldoi | reverse complement strand
ATATAATACATCTAATACATCCAAGATTTCAATGAATTAAATATTCCAGCTGAAAATCTTAATTCATGACATAGTGGAATGCATTAAGAACATAAAAATAATTAATGTCAATCAAAAGTATTATCCCATGGAGGTCTGTATTTGGAATCAAACTCAAAATCAACGTGGAAAATCAAATCACAGGCTCATCCAACTTCAGTAGAAATTCCTCAAGACAAGTTAAAATGAGGCTTAATAGTATGTGTGACCTCTCAAACTTAGTAGTGTGTGTGGCCTCTCAAACTTAGTAGTGTGTGTGGACTGTCAACTGGACAGTCTCTGGTGCAACATGTTATTGGGTGAAATGAGACGATGTCCAAGATGTGCTTGATTAGATTCAGGTCTGGGAAAATGGGCAGGCCTGTCCATAGCATTAATGCCATCATGAAGGAACTGCTGACACACTTTAGCCACATGAGGCCTAGCGTTGTCAAGCATCTGAAGGAACCCAGGGCCGACTGCACCAGCATATGGTCTCACAATAGGGTTAAGACGGCTGTGCGGTCCTCCAAAGAAATGCCTCCCCACACCATTACTGACCCACTGCTAAACCAGTCATGCTGGAGGATGTTGCAGGCAGCAGAACGTTCTCCACTGCGTCTCCAGATTCTGTCACATCTATCACATGCTCATTGTGAACCTGCTCTCATCCACGAAGAGCACAGGGCGCCAATGGCAAAAATGCCAATCCTGATGTTCTCTGGCAAATGCCAATCACCCTGTACGGTGTTGGGCTGTAAGTACAAGTCCCACTTGTGAATGTCAAGCCTTCATAACATCCTCATAGAGTCTGTTTCTGAGCATTTGAGCAGAAACATGGATATTAGTGGCCTGCTGGAGGTCATTTTGCAGGGCTCTAGCACTGCTCCTCCTGTTCCTTCTTGCACAAAGGAGCAGGTAGCGGTCCTGATTCTGGGTTGTTGCCCTCCTATGGGCCCCCGTGTCTCCTGGTGTACTGGCCTGTCTCCTGGAATCTCCTTCATGCTCTGGACACTGTGCTGACAAACACAGCAAACCTTCTTGCCACAGCTCGCATTGAAATGCCATCCTGGGTGAGCTGCACTACCTGAGCAACTTCTGTTGGTTATAGACGCCGCCTCATGGTACCTCTAGGGGTGAGAGCACTGACAAAATGCAAAAGTGACCAAAACATCATCCAGAAAGGATGAGAACAGAGAAATGGTCTGTGGCCACCACCTGCAGAACCACTCTTTATAGAGGTTGTCTTGCTAATTGCCTCCCATTTCTACCTGTTGTCTGTTCCAATTGCACGACAGCAGGTGAAATTGATTCACAATCAGCCTTGCTTCTTAACTCGACAGGTTGATTTCACAGAAGTATGATCATGATGATGATATGATCGTCATTATCATGACATCATCATTAAGATTGCAAGATTGTGCTGTTTAAGTGTTCCCCTTATTTTTTGAGCAGTGTATGTAACTCTTGTGATCGGTGAGAAACTATCACTCCTAAATATTCCATTGTTTTTCTGAATAAGTTGCAAAAGTAATGGTAAATGCCTGGTAACATATGCCAAATCTGAAGTATTTCAACATTATTTACATTTATGTGTGACACCATTATGCAGAGTAACTACAACTGGTACAAGCAATTGAGGGTTAAGGTTGTTCCTCAATAACCCAATAGGGGCAGCTTTGCAAAGGGGTGATTTAAAATCTGGTCTTTCTGAGCCATTATGCCGTATATTAATCGCTCGGCTACTACGAGTGTGTGAAATGAAACCCACTTATATATTTTCTCGAATTTTGTCTACAACAATAATATGATCCTTCAAAATTGAGTTTGCAAGTCTTGCATTGTACTTGCTCAACAGGACAGTGGAATCTCTGAAATTGAAAGTTTCTTTATTCTACCAATTCAGACATCAAGCAGTCCATTTATCAACCATTCCGAACACCGCACCTCAGGACGTGTTTGAGATGAATTGCAATGGGCTTTTAGAATCAATTAACTCTTGAATTCTGAGGTTTCGCTATATTAGCTGTTGCGTACTAATGAGATCAATGAAAATAACATTGAAGAATATTTAAACGTAACGTATTTATTTATTTTAAACTGAAATGTTTACGTAAAAAAAAACAGATTTAAGGGCAAGCAGAACATCTGAGCCATACCAGTGCTTGACGGTGCATTTCAATACTTCAGATTCGGCACGGGGGTTAGTTCGCAGATGGTTTAAATTAGGTAAACGACCTCCAACACTATAGATTGTGAGGTTGGTTGTATCTCTTTTGTCACTTGCAGTTTGTTTGCTCTTTTTTTACTTAAGTCATGAGCTTTTGGGTAGAACAATGGCTTGCTTTGTGCACACTGTCTTCTCGCAGTGAGAATGTGCAGTGAATACGTGACCTCTTTAGGCGTGCAGGCGAGTGACATACTTGATGCCAGCTTGCACAACAAGATATTATCGTGGATGATACATATTGTACACCTCTAACCTGATAGCTGTTATTATGGTTATGGCAAAGTGGCCTGTATTTAATGTTAAATGAAGCATTGGTATAGCAGTATGTGTGCACATGCACAAGGAGGTGCAGACATGTAGTTGCAGCTGAAGAATAGGAAGATCTCTTAATAAGGGAACTACAGTAGCATGAGATAATCAACATGGACATGTTTAAAGCTCTCAACAAACAAACAAACACATAAGGACAAAGTGTGTGTGTGTGTGGGGGGGGATTATTAGTGGAAGGTTGAAGCTACAGCATCTTTTGTTTGAAATGGTGGAAAAAACTAATATCTGTAATATTGTTATGTAGGTTAAAAGCACTAACATTAGACATTATGAATCATAGAAAATTCTCGTGAGAAGTTTGTGGTACGCACCATGAGCCCACTACTGCTGCTAACACTCTTATTATGACAAGAATACTGAGGGTTTTGCATTGAATCTATGCAGAAATAAGTTTCAAATTTGATATAAACGTAAGTGAGCACTGTTTAACATGTGCACTGAACATGAAAAAGACCATTGATTGGCATAATAGTTTAGATACTTTGCACACTGTGTTTATTTTAAACAATTATATTAATTAAACCACATTATGAAAACAATTAGTACTATACTCTATAATACAGTAATATTATCTGTGTGTAATATATAACATGTATTATAACATATCTTTTATAATATTTGAAACAGTGTTGTTGTTTTCTATTATTCTCTTTTCTGTCAGTAGGTGGCACAAGGGTTCACTTTCTGTCATTCAGACATGAATTACATGTATACAAGACAGAGACTTGTTTCCTATTGAAGCCTACAGGCGCTGATAGGAACAACGTAGGAAAGACGGCGCACACCTGTATATAATTGCCATTCTTGTATAAGCTCTTCTGTGGTGCATAAACAACATGCTTTGCTTCTGTAAGATGGGCCACTGGTTGGTTTAAAAGGAGGAAGATTTGTACAAGGAAAGAACATCTGTTGAAACAAGATTAAGGAGGAAAAGATTCAGTTGTGGAGTGATGGGTTCTTCAACTAGCCACAGCCAACAAAGGGAGAAAGATAGAAGTGACAGAACAGCTAAAAAAGCACAGACGAAAAGAGTGCTGTGCAGGGGGCTGGAGGGATGAAGAGATTATAGCAGAGGGAGGGGATGCCGATGGAGGAGGGGGAATGGTTGATCTGAGACATCAGGCCAAGGTCTGTGTGCGTCTGATATTAAATCTCCATGTCAACACATAAGGACAAGTGACTCAATGATGAAACCCAGCAGATGACTATGAGGGAGTGTATACACACAACACACACATTATGACCTTTCTGAAACCCTGGATAAGAGGGAGATAAAGCCTAGCCAGCAGATGCTTGGATGCCCGGGGTTTAGACCAATGCAGGGCACGGTAGCTGTACGCTTGCTTGCCTGGGAAATGTGTGATTAGGCTTTAATATGAGAAGCACCACCTGGGTCATTTTTATTAATGTTGGAGCAGGGACACGTCCCCAAGGAGTCACCTTGCCTGGTCTTCCATATTTTTGAACAGCCTCGTCTGTTCAGGGACAGTACATGTGTAGCTCAAGTATAGTTATCTGAATAAAGCTTTGTTCCTTCCACATTTTTACTATGTGTCTGTACTTTGACTTGATGGTATATAGAGGATACATTTGAACATGACTGAAAAATAAGCGGCTAAAAATATCAAGTGCTCCCTACTTAAAGTTGTGTTGCTGCTCGGTGTGAGAACACACTAACACCTGTTGTTATTTTTATTTTTTAGGCTGATCCCGTTAGTGGTTGCCACACCAGATCATCCTGATCCACATATTAGATTTGGCACAGGTTTTTCTCCAGATGCCATTCCTGACACGACCCTCCCCATTTATCCCGGCATGGTACTGTCAATAAGAGCACAGCGTACACCCCTAGTGGCTGTTTTGTTCCTGTAAAGGCACCAACCCACTCGGGTATTGAACAGAGGCCCTCAAACACGTTTTTGAGCAGCTGGCTCTACTTACTGAGCCACCAGAGCTACAACACAATAACACCTGTACCAGCATCAAATATGGCATAGTCTAGTAGTCCTTGAATGCATACCGTCTGTGTATGGATCTCTGCGCTGATAGTGGCCCACTGCCTGCTGTTTTTGTTTCTTTGGAGGTCTTCTTGGTGCCACAGCCGCACTCATATTACTGTCTGTAGAAAATGGACTTGCTGGGCGGTGGCCTGAAGGCAAGTTTTGGTATTTCCGTGCTGCATAAGGAGATTGAATGAGTAAGTAAGTGGCATATATTTTTTTCTTAAAGTATCGTAAATAGCTTATAATTATTATTATTATTATTATTATATGCATAGCACTGAGTGCACAAAGCTTACCCCCAGGTCCTGTGTGCTGCCCTTTTCCAGAATGCTTTGAAACTCTGAGTCCGGCATACTCGGCAGCAGCGGCCACAGCCTGTGCAAAGTCGGCATCGGTAAAAAAGGACCCATCGGAAGAACTGATGACGCTGGAGCGTCCTGATGAGCCGCTGTCCTCTTCGGATGCAGAGCCCCAGCCGTTGATCATGGATCCAGTGACGGAGCTGTCCAACTCACACATGCTGGAAGCTGGCGTCTGTTCGAGTCCTCGCAGCGCTAGCCTCTGCTGGGCAGCAAGCTGCTGCGCAGGCCTGAGCACGTGAGCACGTCGCTGGTGAACCAACGCCACATCTGCATCGGTTTCATCTCCTTCTTCATCTTCCAGACCATCCGTGTCCAAAGCTAGTGGGCTGGAGATGTAGCCATACGTGTGTGTCGGGGAGAGTGGTCTTGGTGGGGGTGGCGGGCTGACCAACTGTCGCCTAAGGAAAAACCACATGTGATGTGATTATATGACCGCTATGTGAAGATGATTATATATACATGGAGATACCATGGAAACATTCTGAAATTTGCATATTTTCCCTCCAGCTTTGAGGTTAATTAACCAACTAGTGGTGAAGTTACACTGATAGCTACCAGTTTAGTATCATAAAAACTTGCTGTCTGAATTACTACACACTTGCTTATCTTAGACTATCTTAGCCAACAGGCTTTTCATCCTCTCGACAGCAAATAAACGCATCTGTTCCGTTTTTTTAATGTGCAGTTCTGAATATTCTTAAATACAGGTACGAGCTGCATATATGCCCGTGGATAGATATTATAAGGATATTACCCTTATTATTAAGGTTATTAACCTACTTTACCCATATATTACCACTTGCCACATACATTAGATGTTCTACTACAGCAGATTAAATGACACACGTAACAGCGCTGTTTTTTTTTTGTGTAAATGCATACGGCATCAGCTTGAGCAGGCTGAATGCTGAGCAAATGAGATGATTATGACCAGGTCTTACTACTCCGATGAATTATGTACGCTGGATCTGCACTCCATAGCATAAGAACAGCTGCAAATGACTTTCTATTAAAATGTGTGTTTTATTTGTGGTGGTAAGCTGATGCACCACAGGGCGAAAACCAAGCAGCGTAAGCAGCATACTCCCTATGCAGTTAAACGTGCTTTTCATTTCCTTGCTCTCTCTCGAATGTCTGCTTGTCGTAAATACAACAGGAAATATATGGCACTGTCATATGAAATTCTCGTCTAAAAGTTTCTCATAATTTCTCAATAAAACTGTTTGCATATGTGTTCAGTGAGAAGAAAAGGCCAGATCAAGGAGGAGTAGAGCAACTCAATACAATGTGTGCAGTTTTATAGTGAGATTAGATTTTACCCATTTTAAATAGCAAAGAAAAAAAATGTGGCAGTTAATGATATTAAATAAAGCAGTGTATAGGAAACACTGTAGTTTCTTGATGATTTGGTAAATACCGGTGCACTCCCATAAAGTTTTGCTAAGTACAGTAAGCATATATGTAGGCATCAGAGTTTAATTACTTCAGCAGTTCTGAACAGGTTTTAATTCTGGTAGCAATTTCTACAAGACAATGCTGTATACCATTGTTAAACTACCAGGCTCGTCAGATTATATATGATCACTGATGATATAAAGTTACATTTACTATGGTGACTGTGATTGACGTTTTTCCTTACAGTTTAGTATTTCATAGTTCCTGCTTATATAGACTTGTGTAATCAAGATGATCATACCCATTGTATATTGTGATAAATAGGGCTTCGACTTGTTACCTGCGTTCATGTAGGTTCTCTGGGTTCTCCATCAGCATGGGCTGCATTTCTTCTTGAGGGGATGGTGTGAGAGTGGCAGTGGACTGGTGGCTGTAGGACACGGCAGCAGGGGAGGAGGCAGTGCCTCGCAAAGGTGGAGTGGGCCCTCGTTCCATATCGACTTCCTCTTCCTCCAGCTCATCAGGCTGCAGGTACATGTGGGATGGAGGAAGAGGGCACTGCAACTCAGCCTCATAGCTAACAGAGACACATCAGAGGATTAGGAAATTAATTTGTTTTCCCCAATGTAAAAAATGTCTGCGCTTGTGTTTGTTCGAGACCTCACCTGTCATCCATCGTGAGGTTGTAGTCCTGACATGGAGGTGGACTGACAGGCGGAGGCGGCAGTAAGTCAGCCCAGTTCATAGGGTTCTGTTTTGGCACTTTAGGTGTTCGAACCCCTTTTTTCTGCCCTTGACTTCCTGTATGATGAATGCGCAAGGCAGTGAGACAAATAAGCACACACCCTTCATCAGCACTATCAATATCCATCTCACTGCAGAGTTCATTCATCACTGGCACTAAATTAATATGCACTACTAAACACAGGCTCTTTTTTTAACCAGCATCTGATACTTGAGACTAATGAAGTCTGAACTAGTCCCTCAATAACTTACTCAGTGTAAAAAGCACAGCCATGTTATTCCTCTTTTTGTAATTAATGCCTGCCTTTCCCAAAAAAGACACTGAAAATCTAAAACTGTCAGATGCCTTGTATAGGGAGATCATAGAAAACAGCATTAGAGGCCAATTCAAAACAAAGCATTAGGATCCAGAGCCAATGAGCTGTGAGGCCTTCACACACCAAAGTCTTTGCTTTAATTACCTGAACTTCAGATCCAATATAAAAATAGATAGGATAAATTATGCTGGCAGCCTTGCATGCACTCTGGAATGGCCACCATTTGTCCTTGTCGTGCAACAAAACACCAACATGACAGCATTATCCCATTTTTTTTTTACAATGGGGAAATGAAAGCCAGGGTAATTAATGTCTCTGAGATGGAAGATACCCCATATCTAAGCACCCAGGGAACTTAACGCAGGATGCAATCTGGCCCAGTAATCCTGAGGGAGCACAGGCTTAACATTTAGACTCTTTCACAGTGGCAGATGCTACAGACCTGCAACCGCACACCTGACAGAGCAACAACTGTTAGAATGATGACTTGCCATTTGTTTTGTTCATACGTTAATGCTCTTCTTTGTCTTCTGGAATTTCTTTATTCCTTGACAAGATAAAGCCATTTCAAAGTGTTAAGTGCTGAATGTTATGTATTACAGTGGTTCAAATGGCTATTAAAGACTAGTGCGGGGAACGTGAAGAGAAATTGGGCTAATAATTCAAATCTAAATTACTTGATAAAGCTCTGGAACCTTGCTCTTGGAAAGAATAGTCAGTCTGCGTCCGTCCCAATACTATGGTACATATTCATATAAACTGTACCCTGTAGAGAAAAGGCTCGGTTTAAATGGTAAAACCTTAAAACCTTAAAAGCTTAAAACCTCAAGCTGCTGAATATCCCTTAAGCCAGGTATCCCTTCTACGTCTTACAAACAGAACTTAAATTGTGTTGCAAACTATTAAAATAAGCTACTTTTTAAAATCCTTTCTAATGAAAAACATGAATATGAATGTGAGAAGCGTCCTTATATGCTTTGTCTACACACTAGCACACTGTTGTGCAGCATATGAGCTAACAGCTTGCACTTGCTCTTACTTATGAACGTACCTAATAAAATGTGCAGTACAAAGGCAGCGTTGAGGTAATTGTGATTGCCTCGGCAGCCATCCCTTTTTTAGTTAAGTCACAATAAAATGTTGTGATGCAGAAAACAAGATCATCAAAGTGATTTCTTGTTTAGTGGAAAAAATATCTCTGTAGAGTCAAACTGAGGCAAGCAAAAAAGAGCTTCACTCGCTGCCCTATAAAAAGGTTTTCAGAGATTACTTTTAGGTAGTTTCTCTTGGTGAGAGATCGATAATTGCTAGACATGCCTCTATAATGCATTTTTTTTGCCCAGTTGACAGACTTTGAGAGAGGTGCAATATTGGATTGAGAGAAGCAGGATTTAAATTTGAAAATCGCTGTTATCTAGGCTGTTCGGACCAATCTGTTAGGAGGTGTTGGGATCAGTGGTTCTGTGAGAGCACGCACACTTTGCGAACAGGCCAGCCTAGACAGACCACCAGTACAGAGGATCGTTTGATCTGCTGACAAGCATGAGCAGTTCCAACATTTTAGTTGTCCACCATCCAGCTGTAGGTGACACCTTTACTACACACCCCTGTGTCTGTCCGGACAGTTTACAGACACGTAGCAAAAGGACATTTGTTGTCATGCTGCCTATTAGTGTCCTGTATTTGAGAGCCTGCCACCATCAACTGGTATGGACTGGATCTGTATTGCCTTAAGTGACAAATCTAGATTTGTCTGTTTAGGATCCAAACGATGGTCAGGTGACTTCCGGTCACCAGATTTATCACCAATTGAGCATTTAACTCTTTTGCCAAGACTCAGTGATGACATAGCTACCTTTTTCCATCAGGGAGTGTGTTTTAATTGTTTCGAGTTTACATGTATATTCACTGTGCATTACTTACCTGATGTGCTGCTGCCTCTGTCAGAGCTGCTGTAGGAGCCAATGGGGTTGTGATCATGGGTCTGGTTATAGGGGATGGTGGCAGGTATGCCGCTGTCTCCACTTCTGTAGTGGTCTGAGAGTTTTTTTAAACAATGAATCAGTGTGATGACAAAATTCCACGATTTGCATAAATCAAAGTATATTTGTTTTGCATATGCCAGTAGGGCTGTAATGTGAGATCTTCATTTAATTTTTCTTACAATGAAGCAACAGGATGTTTTTGAGGTTTAATGAGAACTAATGGTTTGACTGATTGGCTGTTGGATAGTGGGAATTACAGAAGGTCACATGCTATACCTTTCCATTTCACAACTGTATTTAAAACTGTACTGTACAAATCTCAGAATGAGAACTCCTACTGTAAGACGTGAAAGTCATAACTGACTGCTAATTGACTGTTAAATGAATTATGAGTAATAAATGAAGTATGAGGCTGAGTTAGGGGTGTGTGATATATTTCATCTATGATCATAATTGTTTTTTCAACGACAAGTGAGCTGAAATGCTCACCGGCCGTGCAAAAAGCAGTGAAAAATGCACCTTAAGAGTACATGTATTTACTATCTCATGAAAAAACTCTAAATAAAAGAGCATGGCTAAAGTTAAAAATGAGTGAACAAACTTTTTCATTGCAGGAAACAAAATACGGACACAGCCAGAATTGCAGTATGTGATTAGATGAAATTGCTTACTCCTGCTCACACATGGTTGGGTTTGAAAAGAAGCCCATCTGCAAACTCTGCAATCGGTTGCTGTGAAAGACAGCTCAATAAATGTCTTATTTTTAATATCTACAAACTAACTAGAATTGAAGACTACGTCAAGCTTTGTTAATTAAATACATTGTCAAGGACAGGTATGGCTCAGATGTTTAGCTTGCCCATAAATCTGTGTTGTGGTAAAGTCTGAAACCTTCTGCATGTGAAACCTATCCGCTACAGTTTTACTCGAATGCTTCAGTTTTGAGTCAAGTGAATAAATCCTGTTTCCCACCATTTCAATTCCATTCAGTGTTATTCCGAGTAATGTCATTGGTAAAAAAAACAAAAAAACAATAAGCATCCTATTAACAAGGGCAAGCTAGCACAATGTAAAACTTGCAAACACATTTATACAGGATCGTTATCAATAAAATCCCAGAAAATATGGAAATATCATAACGCACACCCCTAGTGAGCAACAGCACGCAGTTAGTCACATGCAAAATCATGATCAAAAGCATTAAAAAAAACACCCTTTTTATATGCATAAAATCAAGTGACATACAAATCTGAAAAGACTTCAGCTGAAATTACATACCCTTCTGTTTAGATAGGAACCACATGCCTATGGTTGTACACCATGTGGATATGTCAGCATGAGCTCATATTTTATCACCATGACAAAAAAAACCCATCAAGTGTGAAAGCTGAGCTTAGTGTTGGATTATTCATAGTTGTAATTGGAGAGGAGAATGGCAAGAAGAAATGAGTGTGTAGTTAAACTGCAAGAAGAGAGATGAAGATGCTTGAAAGGCTGAAGGACAGTGGTCATAAAGATGCCATAAAGTACGTCCAGATAAGAAAAGACAAATGGCAGTGTTTTGATGGTTCATAGAACGTACTGATAGTATCTTTCTGTAAAAATTTTGTTTCACATCGATCAGACTGGAAATCATGAAGAAAGCAATTACTGTATGACTGCACACATCTATTAGAAAGTTGTCCAATAGCAAACACTTAATGAAGCTGTTGGCTGACAGCTAGAAGGCCCGCTATGCGTCAGGCATCTAAATCCTTCGCAAACTCACCCTTGTTCAGCTTGTTCTGTTCCATGATGTTATACTGCAACTGTGAGGTCACTTCCTGCTGTTTCTGAGGAATCCCCTGGCTGTTCTTCCAGCTCTGTTTCTCATTCAGGTCAGTGCTACCCATATGGTTGTTGGCCAAGCTGGACTGAATGAGGTGTGTAGTGGCATAGGGCGTGGGTTGTCCCGCTGACCCTACCAGCCGCCCGTCCTTCAAGTTGGGGCTGTTAAACGTCTTCATCTCATTGATCTTGTTGGAGAGGTCGATGTCTCCGTACAGTCCCGAGTCCGGCACCAGCAGGTTACTGGGTTTGCTCTCGATCTGATTGTAGTTGGCAATGCAGTCGGCTGGATAAACGGAGAGGGGAAGAGATCTGTCTAACATGGCCTTAAAATCCATACTAACTCAGTAATTCTAATTCAGTTTGATTTTAGGGACAGGCTTTCAAGGTTCTAGATAGGGAGAATTGCATCTGAACTAAATTAGTCTCAACAGGAAGGTCAATATGTTACCAATGTCAGTAGTAATTACATTTAAATCCACGATGACTTGTGCTTGGTGGCCACTGCATCTATGATACCTGTATGTTATCTTTTTTGCCATTTTCGTTTGTCAGGAGTTAATATCTGGAAAATGATCCACATAAAGTGCAGGCATAAATGCACTACAGAAATATCTGAAGGTGCTTTTTTTTTGATTGGCTTACACCTGGTATTTTCAAGTGCCTTATAACTTTTCAAGTGGATTGTATTCTGTGTCCCACATGTATCATGTGTAAAGGTGCCTGTGTTCATCTGCTGATCAAAATACACTATACAGACAAAAGTTTGTGGACACCCAAAAAGTACAGCCAAAACAAAAGGACTTTCCAGTAGAGTTTGGAACATGGCTAAAAGGTTGGCTTCTAATGTTAGACAATAAGCCCTGGCTTATTGATGGAGTCTTTGATGGAGTTGGGGTCAAGGTTGTACGCAAGCCAGCCAAGTTCTCAATGAAAGTTGGCAGACCAAATCACTTTGGACTACATGGACAGCTGAAACCTATAAATTGGTCATACTGAGAGTCACTGGAGCATCAGTACAGCATCAGTACCAATTCTACTGCTACTGTTTGTCTATAATTCGCAAATGTACACTTTATATTAACGTCTTCTAAGTGCTGTTGAAATAGCTCAATTTTCAGAGTTCACAAAATTTTGCCTATATAATTTGTTTTCAAGATCCTGAGTTAATTTAATAGCATGTAGATGTGTTTAATATGTCCTGAATGCAAAGGTCAAACATATTAGTACACCCCAAGTTTTGCGGGTTTTATTGATATTTATGCAGTACTTATGCTGTATATTGGAAAAAAACACAGACCAAAAAAAAAAAAAAAAGCAACCGGAGGCAACAAATGGTTTTGTTTCACAAAAATTCTGACTCTAAGTCCACCTTTTGTGTCTATAATGGCAGAACCCCCTCAAGGCATTCTGGAAATCAAACATTATTTGTTCTGTTCTTCCTAACCCTGTTGCAGAAGCTCCCATAAAAGCTCAGATTTTGCTGTCCTTCCACCCCAAACTGTCAGAAATGAGGCACTCCGACATAGCATCTTTTTTTGCTGTTGGATGATCCCCTGGCAAAGTCATTTGCATGTCATGGTGGCCATTTTAGTTGAGGGTGCCTTTTTCTCAGAAATATACTCAGCACTGTACTCAGCTGTAGGGTGTGCTAGTCTTGGCTAACCTGCGTGTTAATGAGCCAGCCTCATTTTAACCATCAGTTGTTCCAGTGCTAATACATTTACCCAAAATCATCTGTACTAGTGTATATGGATGCCATTACACATGTAAATGTGTAATTACAAGATGTACGCATACCCAGGAATAAAGTGCATCTTAGCCAAAAAAAAAACCCTGTGAAATATCACACACCAACTAAATGCTGAATGTACACTTTATCAGAGTGTTTTACTGTTTAACGTCCTTATAACTCAGTCTATGAATTTGTGCCTTTTCTCAACAAGAAAGCACTGTAAAATAAAACTTCTGACAGATTTAATCTTTCCAAACTCATAAACTATTCAAATCCTCCTCAGGATCAGAGTAAAGAGCTTTGTGGTAAATACCCAGTTCCTCCCACTGCTGGATTTTTGCAAGTGGCTCACATTCTGTCAGGATGAGGGATATTGTGAAACTTCAAAGGTAGATGTGCGAATGGGAGCAGGACCCACAAAATAAGACCTACTAAAGTTGGGTTTGGGAGATGCCTTAGAGCCAGCTTATTTCCTGAAGATTTTAGTACTTTTGGCATGCCAGGCAAGCGGCTGGCAAGCTTTCACGCTTTCATGCTGTGAGTGGCCGTGGCATTTATCCTTCCTCCCTTTAGAAAGGTTGATTCGGATAAAAGCTTGAGTTAGCGGTAAAAAGCACACCTCGTAAAAAGGAGAGATTAAACATGCAGTGAAGCTCTCTTGCATTTTTAATGTCAGGTTTAAACTTTTCCTGTAAAAACGTAATAGTAAAAATGGTGCTTGTGCTATCCTTTTAATGGTTATTCTGCACATTAATGTTGTGTAAAGTTTATGCCACAGCTCTTAAAGTTGTTTTACAGTGTCCACTGTTCAAACATCGCTCAGTGCAACCTGTGCTGATGTACCAGCATTCTGCACAAATGCCTTGTGATCGGCTGATTAGACATCTGTGCTGAAGAGCGTTTGAACAGGGGTACCTTATGAAGTGGCCGATGAGAAACAAAGAGATCTTACCCACCACGTTCAACAGGATAGCCTCTGTTGTTTTTTTTTTTATTATAATAGAGCCACATGTCAGATTTTTTTAACAGATTATTAGACTGCATGTAAATGTAATTGATGGTGATTTTGGAAGCTGATGTGTTCTCTCATTAGAATGCACCATGTAAATAAGAAGAAAAACTGCCTTTTAAAATCTATTTAAAGTACTTGCATTCTACATTACAATATACAGTCGAATCCGGTTAATGGGACCACATCGGGACACCAAAACGATCGTTTTGATCCTAATCACCGGCTGGTCCAATTAAACGAACATGCCCTATGTTACAAGACGGGACGTGCTATAATTTATGTAACATATTAAATG
>JAUZST010007322.1:0-14254 GCA_034779995.1 Parotocinclus haroldoi | reverse complement strand
ACACACACACACACACACACACACACACACACACACACACACACACACACACACACACACACAGACACACACACAGAGTGAAATAGCGCCCTCTGAATGCTGGCTGGACTGATCGCATGTATATCGCAAGGTTATATTTATTGTTTATCTACAATATTTTGGGCTAAATTTATTTTATTATTTTTTTTATTTTATTGATTGATTTATTTATTTAAGCACTAAATGTTTCTGTTCAGGGGCCCATTATTGATTCCAGTGTGATGCAACACACGGAAAAGAAAGATATTTTACTGACACTTATGTTTTATTCTGACTACTTTTGAAAGGCATTTAGAAGCTTTTTTTTTTCTTTTTTGAAAGCCACCTTTGGCCAGCAGGGGTCGTCGTTGCGGCTCTGTGGGAGCGATACTGACGAGCTGAGCACGATGACGATGTGAAAGGACAAACATATTAACCAGGTTCTCAGGCTGTGCCTAGCAGCGTTTGTTAGACTCTAGGATCTCAGACTCTGTATTGGTTTCGTTTCCCTCGGTACATGCCGTAGAGGCTCCTGACTCGTAACGAGCCGTGAGACAGCCGGACGTGCGCATGCAAATATGTGCGCCTGTTAAATACGCTATGAACATTAATCGTCACGGCGAGCGGGCAAAGTGTGAGAAGTGGCTCGGACGGTGAGCAAAACGGATATTCAGAGTTTCCCTTCCTTAAAGCTCCCTATATGGCTCTTATTTGCTCTCTCTGTGCTCTGCTCTGTTTTGTCTCCGCATTTACATTTACTGCATTTAGTAGCTGTTCTTCTCCAGAACGACTTACAAACTCATACAGTCTTACATTGTGGGTTAAGGGTCTTGCTCAGGGACCCAACTGTGGCAGCTTGGCATCAGGTCCAGGGCCCAGTACCTCAGCCGCTAGGCTACCACAGTCCCCTTCCTATTCATATCTTTTTCCTGTCCTTCCTTTCTTTTTCTTTCTATCTTATTCCTTGATTTTGCTCTCCCCCTCGTTTGCCTTTCAGTTTCGTGTCTCATGTCTTGCGGCTGCTGTGACTTTACACTCCGAATGATAAACACAGCAGCGGTGTTTAACCACTTACTGATCGTAAATGCTGCTAATGAATACTGATAAATACCTCGCTGTCCTTTTTCCGTCTCTCTTTCGCAGCCTGATCTCGCGGATGTTGCAGAGAGTCCCGTTGAAGCGAGCCCCTCTGCAGGAGATCGAGTCTCACCCGTGGCTGCAGGGGGTCGACGCGTCTCCGTCGCCGGTCTCCTCCCAGTGCAGCCTCTCGCCTCGAGAACATGAGCTCATCCTACAGGCCATGACCTCGGGAAACATCGCTGACCAGGACACCATACAGGAGTGAGCACAGACACCTTAAGAATGATCACAAGTACAGGGTCTCCTCTTAGTCCACTTTAATTTCAATTTGAAAAGCTTTACTGGCATGACAGATTTTACACTCGTACTGCCCAAAGCTTGGGTACAGAACAAGGCGTAGAAACGTCGAAAAAGAAAAATTTTTTTTACATTTAATAATATCAATAGAAACCGAATATAGTACAAAATAATGTAATCTCTAGTCTATAACCAGTACAAGTTACACACTCCATGGAATAGCGTGCGGGGGTAGTAGTAATAACTCGCCCTTGTTTTTGAGAGAGTAACAGTTTTTGTAACATTTTCAATCGCACTATGAATGTATTCCTTTCTTTAAAGGGGTTTCTCCCCTCGTGTGGAGTTTGTATGTTCTCCGTCTGTGTGTGTGTGTGTGTGTCGATTTAGGAACGTCGGGAATAATTAATTTTGGACCTTTTGGACACGGCGCATAAAAACGGATGCTTCACATGGTTATGTGGGCGAGACAACAATTATTATTAATACATATATTTTGAGTCTTAATGCGTAGCTAAAACATGCAAGTAATAAATGAGCTAAATGTGACATAAAATCCCCTACTGATAATTGCAGTCTGCTCACACTCACTAAAACAGGTAAACTTTCAAAAAAATGTAATTCAATTCAAAATTATTTCTATGGCGCTTTTTACACTGGAGCGTCAAAGCAGCTTTTAGAATCTTGTATGATTTTTAAAAAACAATCCCAAAATGAGCAAGCCTAGGGCGACAGTGGAAAGGAAAAAACTCCCTGAATGTAGAGGGAAGGAACCTCGGGAGGAACCAAGACTCAAAAAGGGAGCCGACCTCCGTGGGTGGCCTAGATGTTAATTAATAAATACTTAAATGTATATTAAAGCAACAGTAAAATTAAGTAAATAATATAATTTTAATCAATAATAATATTTAAGTTAGTAATAAAATATTTTAAAACAGAATAGATTATAAAATGAGTCCTCAGTGGGAGGTCCTTTGAGGCACATCGTCTCCTAGTGACTAAATAAAGGAGGGAGTTCCTGCACTCTGGTGGGACTGGGATCTGTTGATGGAGACCAGTAGAGTGATGCTGAGGTGGAGGAACATCTAAGTGTGTGGGTGCTGGAACTGGTACCGGAACATCAGTTCAGAGAGAAAAGAGAAAATGTAGTTACTTATGGGTTAGGAGCTCAGAGTCTCTTAATAATCCCTGATGCCATGTGCAGCATGAAGCTCCAGGAACCAGTCAACCAGGCAGGATAATGGGATGTGTGGTTATTTTGTTCTCTGTGTGTGTGTGTGTGTGTGTGTGTGTGTGTGTGTGTGTGTGTGTATAAGAGCTCTCGAGGCTGACCGATATAACCACATCACAGCCACGTATTACCTTCTGGGAGAACGCATTCTACGAGACAAGCAGGAGCTGAACGGCCTCGGTCAAGAGCAGAGACACACACAGTGAGTTTTATACCTGCACACACACACACACACACACACATACAACAAACATCTGCATGTTGGTTCATCTCTAACTTTGTCGTCCGGTGTTTTGTAACGTTTGTATTTCTCGTGAATTCTAAAACAAAATGCCAGCCTTGAGAAACAGAGCATGGCTGTGGAGTTTAGGTGAGATGTAGCTAATGAGTGTAGCTAATCTCTTATTCTGCACACAGAACCCTTTCTGAACCTTTGGACCTGGTGGAAGGTCAGGTCCCTCAGTCCGATGCTCTTAGAGAAGCGTCACTGGCTCCTGTGACCTCCATTGGCTCAGTGTCTCCGGGAGTCCCAAGACGGGGAGTGTGTGAGTCAGGAGACCTGCTCGCTCCCAAAGCCAGCCGTCAGGATACGACCTTCAGCGATTTCCTTAGCCCAAGCTCCTGTTTAGGTCTTGGGCTGCGCTGTGTAGCGCCGGACCCACTTCCAGTGGTTAAAAGTCTGGGAGCCCTACAACAGATTTGTGAAGAGGAGGAAGAGGAAGAGGAGGAACCTGTTGTACAGTCAGACAAACCCAGCTTGTTGCAGTCAGTAGCTCCTTCCTTGGAAACTTGCTCAGTATTGAAGGTTCCAAGAAGCTCAGAGCGGCAGGAGAGGAGGGGGCGGAGCAAGGAGCGAGGACTTTGCGATACCCTGAAAGAGGAAGAGGAGGAGGAAGAGGAGCACCACAAACAGCAGGAATCCAATAGCTTTGTGTTAAGGTTGAACAGAGGAACAGAAAAGCATCAAGCGGACAACAGCAGCAACACAGTCGAGAAGAACCGGAAGCCTGATGGACCATCACCACGTTCACAAGCAGACTCGGGCGTGGCTACTAATGAAAAAGAGAAGAAGCAGAGACTTCAGAGGCTACCAGGACCTCCATCAGAAACCCAGCCTGAAAACCCGAACCACACAGAGGAGCCAGAGGACGCAAGAAAACACGCGAGCACAGCTGAAGACAAGAGACGTACGGAACATCAGGACTTTTTATCGGCAGTCCAAATGAAGAACAGCTCTGAGACAGCGAGGAAGGCAGGACCAGCCGCGGAACGGGCTAAAGTGGAGAGACAGAAGGAAATTCAGGAGAGGAACCAGACAGGGGATATTAGGAAATTAGAAACAGCCTCAGACAGGTCTGACTTTAAAAAACACAAAGACCTCCAGGAAACAGAGAGACCTCCATCAACGCACGGGAAAGCCAGACCATTTCTATCAGCAGCACAGACGGTGAAAGAAACCGCTAAAGAGGACAGACCGAAGGTCCTACAGAACATCGTCAGACCTCCTTCAGCAGTCCAAATGAAAGAGAAGCGCAACAATGAGGAACTGGAAAAAGCAGAAAGCCCAGCTGACGAAGAGAGCCAGAAGAGGCTAGACAAATTACCACCACCTCCGAGACTCGACCCTGTGCAGTGTTGCTGGGGCCAGAGTGAGCCCTACAACGACGCTCTGGAGGACAACAACAACACCCCTTCCAAGCCGAGACTACTAGACCGCAGTGTGATTTCAGCCCCCTGTGTCTCGCCAAGATCTCTACCCAAGAACCACTGTGTGGACCTGAGACCTGACGGCGTGGAAACCCGCAAGGTGGCCGGAGAAGCCGAGAGGACGGAGGAGACGCCCCCCAAACCTCAGCAGGGCCAGCGGGGGTCCAGAGACGCCGGTGCAGACCCAAACAGGAACAAGAACGTGAACCTCCGAGACCGCCTGCTGCAGTTCCCGCTCTGCGAGAAAGCCCTGTCCTTTAACATCCAGCCCACGTCCAAAGAGAAACTGCTCCCCTTTGCGCAGTACAACTGCTGCCATGTCCTCTAGAGGGAGGAGTCTCAAAGATACCCCCAGTGTCCCATCGTGCTTGTGGATCAAGTCCCCGTTTTGACCGATTCTACGTTTTTAAGAACACCGCACACGTCCTTGTGTCATCCAATGACCTCAGAGGTGCTTGGGTTCACACACGGCACCAGTCTATTTACTGTGCCATCTGTAGCTCCTCATGCCCTTTACCCAGCATTCCCTGCTGCTTTCTGGTGTGGTGGCTAACCGCTACTAGCGCTGCTGTGTATATACCAAGTCTCTGTCTCCATGAGCTAGCATAGGCCTTCAGAGTGTAGAAGCTCCCCGTTTATTACAAGTGTTTGTTGTTTTGCACTGTGCTGGCTTCTCTAGAGCAGAGCTTCCCCTCAAAAATGAGAAGAGCGCTACGAACTACATAGGACACTTCCTAAACATCAAGACATGGTCCGGTCTCGCACGGTCCGGTTAAAAAAACAAAAACAAAAACAAAAAAACAAAGGAAAAAGTTGCAGCATGTTATCCGATTCAAAACGGCACCAGAGGGAAAAATCACGATGCGCTAATTATGTCGTCGTGCCCGTTATCGAATGTGCCTCGTTTTAGAAAACGATTAGAACATCTGGAATTCCCATATAACGCACCTCCCACCTGGTGAAGGGAGAACGTCCGCCCATATGTGACCAATGCAATACACCCAATCACCATCGGACACCTGCGCACCAGAATGCACCAAATACAAACAAAAAAACGGCAAAACCTCGGAATACAGACCACAACGACGAACATGTTTAACAAAACCAAATACCTAAACATCACTAAACTGATAACCCGAGTCTGAAACTAACAACCAAACAGATAAGAAATGTAACTTCTATGTAGATATATGACCTTGCGCGTGTCGCTTGAATAGCCGATAGCGACATTAAAGAATCCAAACAAACAAACAAACACAAATATCGGGAAACTATTTCCATTATATTTTTAGGGGGGAAAAAAATCCTACCTTGTTCCTGCGTATTCACGTATGCACATGCAATTCATGACAATATTAACAATTAATGATGTCATCATATATCAAATAAACGGCGATTGATAAGCACTTAATATAATTAATAGTGACGCAGCGAGCTCAGCGTTTCTCTTTCGGTACAGATTCCTGAACTCTGGGCATCTGCTGAGAAAGTTCATTTATTTAAATCTAAATGAAAACATAAGAACATTCAAGCTTAACACTTTTTTTTTATTAATGATCCAGTAAAACTGCACACGTTTGTTGTTAACGAGCGGCGCCGAGCTTTAAAATAAGGCGCTTGGTGTTTTTTTTTTTTTCCATATTTAACCACATTGTTCGAATTATTTAATTAATTAAAACTTCTCAGCTACGTGAAATGAATAATTGGGCAAAAGTATGATTGTTTTTAGCAGTTTGTTATCTGGTAAAGCTGATAGAGGAGCGTTCGAAGGAGAAGTTCCTGCCTGGGGCTTTTATTCTTACACAGAGAAGTAGCTGTGGCGGATTTCAGGCGTAGCTTTTAATGAACTTCAATAAATCCTTTTGCTGTCGTCGGATCGTTCATCGTTGTTACGTGGATGAGCTTCTGTGGTTAAGAGGCCACGTTAGTATGAACTGTGTATGAGACGCGTTTAAGAAGATCACTAGCGTGTCCGTTACAGAGCGCTGAGGTATCCAGGGTGTGTCCCCGGTCCCCCGCATTTGATTAAATAAACACCCCTTTCATTGTAGCATGAATTCAGATGTTTTTCTGCTTGGGTAAATAGGGCTAGATCAAGATTTTTCCGGGTCGAATTAAAAGAGCTGAACGTATAAGGATCCCTCTCCGTACGTAGGATGCAGAACGGGGGTGGATGAGACCAATGTGGGAGGAGAAAGTGACTGAATGGATTATCGCCAACATTCTGTTTCCCTTTCCCTTTATTACATGAGCTTTAAAGGTTTTTAATCTGCACACAGCTCTAAAAAAAAACAAGGTGCTTTGACTGTGTTATGAACGCTCCAAATTTGGCTTTATCCAGATTGATAAGCAGCCTCTCAAATTATGGGGATGTTTCATTTAGAAATGTTTTTCAGACTCTCTAGTTCCCCAACACCAAAGGTCTACATGATAGCTAGGTCAGTGTTTCCGGGGGTGTGATTTAGGCATTGCAACTACTAGCTCCGCCCTGTTCTTACTCTAGTGTTACATTTGAAGTGCTAAAGTCTAGACGGAAGAATGTGAATCGGTTTAACTAAACACATTAGTGTGGAACAAGGTTGGATTAGACGAAAGAGAAAGCGATGCTCCTGCTACACCGAGTGTGTTTACATGCTCTTAATAAACCCGAGTTTCGAGTCGGATTTCTGCAGTTATCCGATCGTTCAAGTGGCCCTGTAGCCCGATCTAGAAATGAGATTAAGAAATAAAATGAAGAGAGCCCGATTTTAGTTCAGTCATCGGATTACACACAGCATGTGTACCAGTTCCCCTGGTCACAATCAAACGTTTTTGGACTGTGTATGGGTGTGGTCACCAGATCTGCCTATTCTAAAGACTTGGCTTAGTGTAACCTCTTTTGAATTGACGTTAGCAGTTTTCAGTTCCACGGAATCCTAGTCGGCGAAACGTGGAGACTGAAACTCACAAAGTAAATTCACAAGAAAATGTATAGTTTAATTATTTAAAGAGTTTGTCACGTTTCTATGAGATTACTTCCAAGTAGAAAGCCAATTTCTGTCCGAGCCATATAAACCCGGAGGTTTCCCTTTATCTCATTAGCCACGTGCATGTACACTAGTTGATCGGATTACTGACGAAATCTGTTTTTCTGCAGTTATCGGATTATTAAGCGCATGCGAACGCGCTCATGCAGGGGAAAGCTCTGGGATAAGCTTCGAAATTTTTTTACCGGAACTGTCCAGAGCGTAAGAGACCCATAACAATGGAGCACATACAGAAGCATGCTACACTAACACTACCAGCATTAGCCTCACGCTAGCCGGAGTGAGCAGGACGCGGTGGAATGTATCTGTGATACACTGTCGGAGTGCTTGAACGCGGGTTACTGAAAGACTTTAAAAAGGACGTGAAGCGACGAGAGAAGACTGGTCTTCCAGAAGCTATTTTTTTCTATCTTTGTTTCCTACAGTTATTCTCGAAAGCGTTATGGGATTTTTACCGTATCCGAGATTTATTAAGGGAATGGTGCAAACATGGCAACTTCATACCATTCATCTTTGTTTCTTTTCTTTTTCTTTTCATGTTTTGACCATTCGGATGGTCTTGGACACTGGCTTTGACCTTATTGTGGACTGTTCAGTGATACACAGGGTCATGTACAGTGCAGTGTGTGTGTGTGTGTATATATCATTTTGAGCATGTGTTATCTGTATATATGCTATTCACATGATATTGTGTTTTGATCGTACATAACATTCGACCAAAACTAGCTTAGGCATGAGACGTCTCTCGGGGAAGGTAGGAAAAATAAGCAGTAGCATCTTAAAGACGACAGATTTAAAACAGACTGAAAAAAAAACCATTTAGGAACACTTTTAAAGCTTCGCGTCTGTAAAGTGTAACAGCTGGATAACCGTGTGCTGAATTAACGAGTGAATAGAAAAGTGTTTTATCCTGTTCGTTGTTGTTATGAAACACCTGAATCTGCCAGGATCTTAATCTTTAATCGGACCAGTCTGACATTATATGTGGATAAAAATCGGATCTACTTTAGCTATAATTCTAGTTCGTCTAGGCATTGTTCTGCTAGCGATTTAAACATAGTTTCCGGACTATAAGATGCTCTGTTAAACCCGAGCCCGTGTTCATGGCCACATTTGGCTTATCACCATGCATTAAACGTAAACAGAGCGACTTCTCAGATGTACAAGCGTAGCGTAACGACATCAAATGATAAGTGAAGAACAACTCGTACCGAATCTGTACTAAAGACTGATTTTCTTATGGTTACCTGTTAAAAATGAAATGATTGGTGTTTTCTAACATGTTTTTATTATAATTGTACGGGCAGTGGTGGTCCAGGGGTTCGGTCTCTGGAGTCGTATTCATAAAAAGTCTTAGAATCCACTTAAAGAGATCTTAACTTAGCTTAAAAATTCTCAGTTAGGAGTTTTAGCTTAAGAATGACTCTCAAGCAATCCCAGAGCACATAAACTTATCTTAGTGTCATTAGGAGGCCCGGTTGACAAGGTTGGTAGATATGATGCCTCCTTTTAAAAACTGTGATTGTCTGTCATCCCCCACCCCACCCAACGTGCACACACACACACACACACACACACACACACACACACACACACACACACACACTTACACTTCTAGGCTAATATAAACCTTTACTTTGAAATGTCTACATATAGTACTCAAAATAATTAGCCCTGCTCCTAGCAGTTTTCACCTTAGGAGCTTGTTTAAGGTTTTCTTTCTCTCTCTTTCTCACACATATATATATATATATATATAACATTTATTTATTTTTTTATTTACTTAGAGAGGGAATCCCCACAAGTCTTAAGATTTTATCACGAGGAGCAGCAACTCATTCTCGCACTAAGAATCTTTATTTATGAAAACCTTTTTTATTGGGAGAAAACATACGTTATATATATATTATTAATGTTGTATATACATGATGTCAAGTCAAATCAGATAATAAAAGAAAAATAGATAAATCGGACAAGAAAAAAAAGTATTTCCCATCATTACAAGAGCACACAGGTACTCCGACACCGGTATAATTGTATCTGAGCTGACGGGCGACGTGACGTTAATTAATTAATTTTTTGTAACAAATTTTGTGATTCAATAAAAGTTTACAGCAGTAGATAAAATAGACAGTAGCAGCTTTCATAAGATCAGGTTGAAGAATCTTTATGAATACGACCCCTGGACTGTTAATTAGAAGCTTTTGAGTTTAACCTCTGATGAGATGCAAGACCCAAACCTTTAACTGTTAAGCTGAAAGTGAAAAACCTCTGGATAAGAGCCAGTCACACACAACCGGAACCTAGCACTCTTCTTATTTACATCGAGTGATACACCAACATAATTAAAGTGCACAAACAGAGCTTTTATACAGTTCTAATTTTTTATTAATAATTAATTCATTGCCTTTTCTTATGGCCCTGAACCAGGCTCGCACCGTTTTCTGACATTTGTTGTAAAGTTGTGACTGTTACGTTTGAAATATGAACACTTGAGTGCCGAGTGTTAACTTTGCTCATACACTGGTGTGACTTATAGTCCGGAAAATACAGTACCACGTACCGCCACGTACTCGGATACGGTTCTGATGCGCTGACTTACACAGACATGTAACGCAGCACTGCTGAAAACAGGTCTGATACCGACTGATGTTTACGTTCTCTAGGTAAGCTTGTTATTATGGCATGTTCTCTGACCTTCCGTGTGACCGAGGCCTTCAGCCCTGGATCGTTTGAGTGTTTGAGCAGAATCAGGACCAGCTGACAGGGGAGAGCGTTTCATGTGCAGCCCGATGTCAGGCAGACGATCTGTGGGAGGAAAAACCACTTCCCTCACGTCACGAATCTTTCCATGATTCGAACGGACCGTGGTTATTCAGCGTAATGAATCATTTGAGACCAAACTTAATACTCATAAACGATACTTGAATAACCCCACCCCACCCCCCACACTAAAGTAAGTCACATAGTCAAGGCTAAAGTAGCTAGCTAAGATCATGTTTTTTTTTTTTCTTCTTCTCATATCTGCACAGCACTGTGCGAAAATCTTAGGCCACCCGTTAGTTTTGCTGTTTCTACAATAGTAAAGTGACCATAGAGAGCATATTTCTGATGGCTGGACCCAAAAACTTCAATTAGTCATTCTATTATTCCAGCCTTTATCATGTCTTAACCTTTTCACCATGTTCTCCTTCTCAAAAAGTGGTTTCTTATCTGCTACTTTTCCAAAAAAAGTCCATTCCTGAGGGTCAGCTTGGCATCCCGATGAAGTGTAAGGGGAGATCACACTAACTACTCCCCACAGTAGCTTATTAGGTTTTTAAAACCACATATTTCCTGTACTTTATGGTTGTACTTGAATAGACTGAAAAAAATAACACATGGACTTTGTGTTATCTGCTTCTAAAATAGTTATCTAATGGTGGCCTAAGACTTTTGCACAGTACGGCACGTTTACATTTGCGGCATTTAGCAGACGCCCTTATCCAAGCCATTGTGAGTTAGGGGTCTTGCTCAGGGACCCAACTGTACCCATGTCCTAGTTATGTTGTTGAGTCAGAGTATGATTTACCGTATTCCTCATTCTGTATTCAAAATTAAACGTGGACCCCTGGTAGCCTAGAGGATAAGGTGCTGGCCTCTGGACCAGAAGGTCTAGGGTTCAAATCCCCAGCCCCAGGTGTGTTTACATAACTGCGTTAGCTACTTTAGCCTCAGAAATGCTTTTAAGAGTTTAAGCGTGTGTTGTAAAGCACAGACCTGAACCTGCTCTACTCCTACTGACCGACGCTTCACGACTGCAGGCCTGCACTGAATATCCCACTAGACCTGTAGAGGGAGGTAGAGGTACATCATGATCACGAGTCTTCACTCATTCCTTACTTTAGTCATTACCATTCTCACTAGTCTCGGGTGTCCAGTTTACCCACTCGAGTTTAGTCACTCCGTGGGGTAGGACATCTGGGGTATGTCTGCAGTCCCATTGGCCCTTATTAAAACAACGACTCTGTCTCAATGAGATTTATTTATTTTTATATTTATTTATTAAAACAGTTAAACCAGCCAAGTGTCTGCTCTGTTTTTATTCCGGTCGGTACATCTTATACGTTACAGTCTTTCGTTTTGCTCTTTGGTTTAGAAAGCACCAAACACCAGGTGCGCCGTTTAATTAAAGGCATCAGACTGCTCTTACTGCATACACCTGGTACATCTTGTGAGCTTTTCCCGGTTTCCATAAGGTGCAGGTTAAGATATGAGCTGCAAACATGGGCTGTGTCTCAAACGGCATACTTGCGTACGACTTGATGATTTTTTTTCCTCGACGGCTCGTTTACGTAACGTGCCTTTTCTGTATTGTAAGCTGACAAAACTATGATTTTTTTTCCCAATCATCGGATTGTTAAGCGCCTGAAAACACATTCATTCTTCCCTGTGTATCTTTTATAACTTTTGAAGCACAGGTAATGGAAAAAAAAGGACCATGTAACGGGAATCGGTACCGGTTTGTATTTATTATTATGATTCTTAAAACCTCGGACAATCAAGTGATTGGATGGGAATTCCACGGCGCATGCCTAAACGTATCTGGCGTGATTCAAATGATTAATGCGCCTCTCGGAGTATTTTTAGTCTGTTGTTTATCCAAAGTGGGGAATCGGAGGCGTAACCATTAGAAACCATCACGTGACGGAGGTAAAGTTATTACATCACTCTCTTCTGAATATATGCAGCTGTTCGATAGTGTCGCTGAGCAGTCCTGCACAAACGCGTACTTTCCCTGCGTTGTAAGCTAAAGCGGTTTATTTGCTTAAAAACGAGTCGTAAAACAGTAAATAATGCTTAGTTATTAGTTCGTGGTATGAGATTTGAGGCACAGCACAGCTCTGAATGAACATACAGCATATAAGTGATTAATGCAGATATGATCCGTCGTGCATTTAGCGTTAAAGCTTTAAACCCGTATATCAGTGACCTCGACGCTTTTACTCGTGTACGAGCAGATAAAAACTCATCAAAACCATGGCTTATGGGTTAGTAAACCAGCAAATAAGGTGCATAAAACTTTGCTCGATTTGTCCTTATTTATCACATATTTACAAATCCAGCTCTGTAACACACACACATTGTGAACATTACCCCCGCTGTAGCTTGGCTATAGCACAGTCGTCCTCCAGAGGGAGACACTGAGTCAGACGGCATATCCCCTACCGGCTTTCAGGCGCCACCGTGTGGTAAAATCATACCTTACAGTGCAAAGGAAGCTAAGTAAACAGTGGCTAAATGCGAAGGGCGGTGGACCCGCTGCGCTGGCTGATGGTCACACCTCTGCAGGCTTCTTGACCTCTCACGGTTTGGAGAGAGGAATCTCAGCAGGCTTGGAACGATTCACTTTCTGCAGGACAGAGCAGAGATAGAGCTTTATTAGCTGTGTGCCGAAGGCTTTATTTACACTTTAAAATGTGATAATACAGTAAATTGGGTTTCACAAAGAAGAGTCAATATTAGATCAATATTAGATATAGATCAGGGATGAGCCAAAAATGGTCACAAAATGGTCACAATCAATCAATTAAAAAAAATCATATTCAAATGTAAAAAAAAGTCCAAGTCAAATTTATTTCTATTAGCGCTTTTTATAACGGAGCATCGTCTCAAAGTAGCTTTACAATATTATATCATCTTAAAAGGCCAATCCCAAACCGAGTCAGCCTAGGAAGACAGTGGAAAGGAAAAACTCCCTGAATAAAGAAGGAAGAAACCTTGGGAGGAACCAAGACTCAAAAAGGGACCCGACCTCCGTGGGTGGACTAGACGTTAATTGAAATAACTAAGTTGTAGTAACACACCACATCTAAGTGTGTGGTGCTGGAAATGGTTGGAAATGTCACAATCTAACCCTGTAAAATACTTTTAAATGGTTAAAAACGGATGTCATTAAAAAACATTGTGTAGCCTTTTACTCCCCGGTGCCAGTCAGCACAGACAAATTCACAATTTGAAAAGCAACAGATGATTTGACCATGAGAGTCGTGGTTCCAGCTACTGAGTGTGTTTACATGCCGTTAATAATCCTGTTCTTATGGGCTTATGGGGCGTTCGTGAATCTGGCCCCTGGTTTATACATTAAACGCAGGGAGTTCATTGACTGCGTAAATATTCATTTTTATTCACAATTTGGCAGTATACGGTACATAGACCAGCTGGGGGATTTTCCATGGGATCTGGCAACTCTGAAATACGCTGCCACACTTCGGCTACCGAACACTTACCGAACACCAGATATAGGACGATACATAGACAAAAAAAAATGAAGAATCCGATTATTTAGTATTCATTTAAAAGTAAACACCACATATTTCTGTGAGATTATTGTCTGGTTGCAAAGTAGAAATCCGATTACTGCCCGAGTCGTGTAAACCCGGAGGTTTCCCGTGATCTGATTACACAAGTACATGTAAACTCGTTGATCGGATTACTGACCAAGTCTGATTTTCGGCAGTTATCGGATTATTAAGAGCATGGGTGAGGAAGGTAACGTTAGTGCTGGAACACGTCACCTGCTGTTTGAGGGCTTTCATGGCATGATATTCAATCTGTTCTCTCTTGATTCGCACCCAGTCTGGTTCATCAGGAATCATGAAGGCTAGAATGATCTTCACCACGAGCAGAGCGTGCTGAGGAAGTAACACACACGCACACGTTAAAATCAGCCAGCTAGCACATCACATCAATCATACATAGGGGCAGCGCTGGCATCCGATTAATCGAACATGCCCTATGTTAGAAGACGGGACGTGCTATCATTTATATAACATATTAAGTGTTTATTAAACCTTTATTGTACGATTTACACGTATAGCGAACGTACAAACAAGAACTACTGTTGCTTACCGACTTT
>JAUZST010007321.1:0-14255 GCA_034779995.1 Parotocinclus haroldoi | reverse complement strand
GTCCCGTCTTGTAACATAGGGCATGTTCGATTAATCGGACCAGCCCGTTATTAGGACCAAAACGATAACGTCCCGATGTGCTCCCATTAACCGGATTCAACGGTGTGTGGGGGGGTATGTATGTATGTGTATATATATATATGTGTGTATATATATATATATATATATAGATAGATAGATAGACAGACACAGAATAAACCTTGTGATAAGTTCCCGAGATTGACCGGTACTCATTATAAACATATAGATTGAAAAATATAAGAAATTAAGTTTCGTTTTTAAAAGTTTCAAAATGTAACTATCACCCATTATAATTTAGCGGAATGTCTCTAAACTAAAGCTCTGTCTCGCGCGTTAACCACTTTCCGTACACTAATCGGTTTTAATCCCCAATCATTAAAGTCATTAAACATATCATTAAAACATATAGAACCAAGAGACTGTGCGTAACATCGTGAGCTTATAGTAAAACTCTCATTTAACTGTACAGAACTGTGAGGTTATTCCTACAAGAAGCTATCAGCTACTATAAGCGATACAAAGACTACATTTTGAAGACCATTTACCCTCTGCCGGTCTCTTTATGACGCTTTTTCTTGACTTTCTTTTCTTTAGACTTCTTGACATCTATATCGTTGGACAAATAACGTTTTAAATAATCCGCTTTTGAAATCGCAGCGCCTGCGCTCAGGCTTTTGGAAGCAGCCATTTTGTTAAACAATCACGTCCCTCGACGGAAGACACCTAAGGACATAAAGAACAGAACGAAATCGAGTTTCACCTTTATTGTCACGTGCTCTAAAACGCGCCGTTGTCCAAAATGTGCAACGAAATTCTGGCACGTGCTCTCGTAGCTTCATCATATATAATAGACATAAACGTGCAACGTGCACCGTGTGTTAAAAGCACAACCAACAAATTGCGGAAATTCTGTGGATCGTAAGAGATATTTGCACAGAGCCACTCAGCTGTTTTATACAGCATGCACGAAGTGGGAGGAAGTGACGCATGTGCAAATCAAGTTTCAAGTGATAACCTTAACTATGTGATAATATTTAAATAACAAAGCCCCTGCTATAAACCAGACAAACCTGAAATAAATTATGATGCTCTAAATTTTTATTATAACATTAATAAATACTGTCTTGTACTCTTTACTCATCTGTAGAACTCATCATATCAAATACACAACATGTCAGAAACCCAAAACCATATGGAATTTGCCATTTTATATACGCCCAGTTACTGAATATTGGTTGTTTTTCTTCTTAAGAATTAGAAGAAAAAAATAATTCTCAACAAAGTTAACATTAAACCTAACGTTATCCTTCTTAGTCAAAAGGTAGGGTTGTTGCTGATTTTTTTTTATCCACAGCCCTTGCTTTACCGTGTTCTCCTTTTTACTAATTTATATTAACAACAATCCACAATTTTGATGTAGGTACAAGAGAAAATTTATATTATAAATAATATATAATCAAATAAATTATTAACCTCTTAACACAAATAATTTTCAGTCAAGTCTCAAGAAACGAATACCAAGTCAAAGTCAAACCTATTATCAGTGTTTGCCAAGATAGTCTGAAAGCCTAAAATTTACAACTCAAAACTCTGATGGATGACGATAAGAGCATCTGCCTAAAACTCCAGATTCACCCATTAGTGTCCTATGGAAGATATATAGATATTTGATGGTATTCAGACAACAGTCTGTGTAATGGATAGTGAAGATATTGTTATATTAAATAGTATATATTTAGGCCGCTACTGAACTAGTGAGTCACTATCTGTCATGGACTTTTCTTAGCAGTCATCATACATAACATCACATATATATGGGAGCATTCAAAGACAGAAACATTCAGTAACATCACAAGATGCTCTTTGGAATAATGTAAAATTCTTATTGTAATATTATGGAATATAGTACATGCTGGCATAACAGCAAATGGAGAACATACCAAATATTAAGCAATTCTGAAATGTATCAGATTAACAGATGTAACAGATTCAGATTTCCACTCAGACTGGTTATATGATTTATAACGAAACTCATTTAATCAATTTCAAGAAAAATGCAAAATAAAAACAATTTGTATTATTGTTCTGAGACTGAGACTATTTCATTTCAAATGCTCCTTGTTGTTGTTGTTAAAACTTGATTCGAACGTTTTTGCCTTGATAATCACTTTGATAAATGTTTTGATATATGTTTGACAGACATTTTTGAGAGTTCTTATGAAATGCTGCTTTTTATGGGCACAGCCTTGCTTTGGGCATTCTCTTGCGTCAACTGTTTTTCCTTTTTCCTTAATAATTAATGATACATTTGTGTTTGTTCCTCTTTCTTTTGTTTGGTCTCTCTCTCTCTCTCACACACACACACACACACACACACACACGAGAAGGCTGACAGAAAACGTCATTTTGACAAATAAAATAAAATAAAATCCGTCCAGTACTCCCAGATCCCATATGCCTTCACACAGACTGATTACTTCATCACTATGAGAAATCTCTGTCAAGTTTGCAGCCTTCAGCAAACATCTGCCTTGTTGGACAAATTAGGTTTATGGCCGTTACTGGTACTGTAAGTGAGACAATGTGTCTTGACATATGTTAAAATATGGTATGTTAAAAAAACACCTCCATTAATTCATAATAAAAGTCAATTTTCATAGTGCTAGTGTGATTAATTTTGTGATACGTTTTGTGTTAAGGATAAGTCATCACTAAGTGCACAATAAAGAATGTAACTAAATAATTATTTTTAAAACATGATGCCTAGCAGAAAAAAATAAGCAGAAAAAAATCACTTTGTGTTTATTGATAGTCATTGTTGGTTTTACAGAATCACTGACAGCAGTTGAACAACAATCTAACAGTCATGGAATGGTTGTCCAGTTGTTCTTGGCCGAATGACATTAATAATCTTGATGCGATTTGGATCCCATACACAATCTTCTTCCAGGCCACTTGAAACCATGCCACAGCCAGGGGGGCACCAAGCAGTGTCGAATCCATAATCGTGCCAGATTTTCTGCAATGGGTGACCTTGGCAATCAATTTTCTTCACTCTGCCAACATTAACTTGCACCCTTAGAACCACTCTGTGGTTCACAGGTATATTCAGTGGGTATCTGCTGGCTTTATTTAGATCTCGACTGAGGTAGACACCACGACCTAACATACCATCTTTAGATGGCCTAAAGCCATTTGCCAGAATTTGGTTTGCAGCCAGAACAGAAGTACCATGGTACATTACATAAACCTTTCCATTTGCAGGTTCTGCATAACTCTGAAGACAGGGTGCACCTGCTGGACCCAAATCATCTTCAGCCCACATCATCATGTTTACAGAAGTAGATTCAGATCAGCTGTAGAAAAATCATAATTAAAGAATAATTAAATAAAGGACAGTGTATGCAGATTAAATCTTTTCACAAATCCCAAAACAAAGTTGGAATAGTATGGAAAATATAAATTGTTCCATACATTTACTTTTGATTCGATTGCAGATTGCATGAATCCAAGCTATTTCATGTTATGTCTGGTCAATTTAAATTATTTTGTTAATAAACATCTATTACTGCATTTCAGGCCTGCGATATGAAAGAGATTTTAAAAACTGAAAATTGTGTTTTCAAACAGGTGATGTCATGATTCATGACAAAACAGAATCCATGGAAGCCTTTGAGGAGCAAAGATGGGCAACGGATGTCCTGTTTGTTTATCATTCTTAAATGATTCAAGGAATCTAAAGGAATTTTAAGCCTAAATTGAACATCCATAATCCTACATCAAGAACTGTCATTCATCCATAGCTGATAGAATTGTCGCATGGGCAAACCTTTGTCAACCTCTACAATACATAGGTACATTCGCATGTACCACTTAAAACCTTCATGTGCAAAAAAAGAGGTTTTATATGAAGCCAATTGGAAACAAGTTTTTTTTTACAAACATTCCTTTTGAAAAAAGTTCAGCATTTTTCTCTTTAGCATGAAGCTGACGCCAAGTCATGGCTCTGAAAAAAGAGACCATACCAAAATGAACATCTCTAATCGTATGGCAGCAGTTACAATCCATTTTCTGTGGAATTACAAGAGACACACCTAATTGTACTTAAAGCGATACTGATAAGATGATCGTCTGAACCAAACCTACAGGAAACTTACACCAGATTGATGTGTTATTTCTACAAAATGTTTTCTCATACTCACACACACACTTTAGTAAAACACATACAGTATTTACATTTTTTAAGCAGTACATAGATGAACGCAGAAGAAAGACCCAAATGGGGGGAAATTAAGCACATAATACTTACATTCAGAATGACACGTCTCTCTTTCTGAGCTGCTTCTGAGAATGGGTTTATAAAGGAAATGCAAAGAGGGTGTGGTTTTTTTAAAAAATTCACGGTGCCTATGTTTCACTTTTGACGTCACAGTGCTCTGTAGTGACAGAAATGTAGCCTGTTGGTTTTTTTTACTTTAAATACATATATTGCTTATGTACTTGAAGAAATATAGAACTAAACTTTCTTACAATTTGAACAGGATGTACAGTGAATATATCCATATATACATATATACATATATCCTGTAGCCCACTTCACCTTGGTAATACTTCTGACCAGTGTGTATTTATAAAGCACCTGCAAGAGCATTATTTTATATTTACTCTCTACTGCTCTTACCTAATGAACTCGAGAACTTGCAAACCAGTAGTTTTAAACAGTAATTTCCAGCACATGTAATGTTAATGACTTTTAGTCATATAAATGTCATGTCAAGACTAAGAAATGAAAGTGAAATTTAATTTCTCGACAGAATAGAAACTTAACGTCATGTTAAGTTAAACGTGTCACTTCAAACCACAGAATCCTTCCATTTGTCCCTGAATCTCTTTGTGAAATCCTTCTCATATGGTCATGTCAGGTCCTTTGCAAATAAATCTAAAGTGATATATTTAACAGTTTGCTGTATATTGTTTTTTTTTAGAATTAATACACATTAATTAAAATGAATGTAAATATTAATATAAATGATTTAAGTTAAATAGCATTAATAAGTAATCGTAAAACATGGATTGGTTCACAGACAAGTAGAAAATGTTTCAGCTGGTTTATTTATTGACAGTATTCTTTAGATCTGAGCATTTGACATGCTGGGTTAACATTATTTACCTTTATATTAGAACCACCAACAGCAAGGTCAACAACAACCTAACAGTCATCAAATGGTAATACTGTGGTTTATGGCCACTTGGAACCATGCCACATCCAGGGGGGCACCAAATAATGTCGTATCCATGATCGTGCCAAGTTTTCTGCAACAGGTGACCTTGGTAATCCATTTTGATCACTTTCCCAACATAGATTTCCACAATTCTGTATCACTCTCTCATGCTCAGGTGCATTCAGTGGGTATCTGCTGGCTTTATTCAAATGTCACAAGATGGTTTCAAACCAGAAAATACACCGAGGTTGGCGGTCTGCACAGAGGTACCATGGTACATTACAGAAAGATTTCCATTGCTTGGTTCTGAAGAGCTCATTTCATTACAGCTATTATTCTGAATTACTGGTCTAACAGTAAGTATGGGAACTTATCTAATTTCTGTAGCTATTGTCTGATTTACAAAGACCAACACACTTTGCTTAGATGAATGACTAAGGAAATTTAACCTATGCCATAAAGCCACATGATTACTTGGGCGAACTTAAAGCATATACAGTATCATTTTGCATACTGCACTTCGAACGATGCCACCCCTGAAAAACTATATTAAATACAGTTGTTTTTAACACTGTTGATAAATGACTAAGGGAATTGTATAATAATTCCCACTAAGATGATCCTAAAACGTATGCAGTATAACGTGAGCAGATTTACTTATTTACTTATCAGATTTACTTAATCACCCCCCTTCCCCCCACTACAGTCCCACTGTACCTACATTCCCAGCAGGAATATATAGTTATAATGCATTTATTAATGGAACGACCGCAGAATTTCATTCGGTTGTCTTTATAAAAGCATTGCCTTTACTTTGTGTGGAGTGATTTCTGGAGTCTTGTCCAATTTTATTTTTTAAAATATATTACATAAAATATTAAAATAAAGTCATAAATATAGGTACCTTGTGTTCACTTGATATTTTTGTGAAATCTGTGTAGTAAGTACATTGCTCATGAAATATTATAGATCAGCTGGCATGCCTATGATGATCTGGTGTAAGACTATGAACTTTGCCACACCCAAGTAAACACAAAGCCTGGTCATTCCACACCGATCTTTATCACACGCAAGAATCTTTACAGAGTAAAACTAATCTGAAAGTAGTTGTCTTCACAGGAAAGAAACTTAACATGTATGTAATTTATTCTTCTATAAAACTTTAACTGTTATGTGACATTTTGCTTGTATAATCTATAATGTTCCTATTCCCTGTTCCCACGAGCTAAACACACACGGCAGCTTCATACGAGCAATTACTCTGAATTATTAGCTTAACAGTAAATGTGCATATTTATCTATTTTTCTGTCATTTCCTGATATCATGCAGTCACTATTTATTCGCTTAACGCTTAGCAGAGTTACAGGAGAGCCAGTGCCCAGCCAGTAGCAAAGAGTGCAAGGAAGGAACAAGCCTGGACAGGGTGCCAGTCCAATGTAAGGCATGCTCACACCCGCACAAGCACACTCAAGGGCCACTTTAGCATAACCAATTAACCTAACATGCATGTTTTTGGACAGTGGGAGGAAACTGGAGTACCCTGAGTAAACCCTCACAGACAAGGGAAGTACATGCAAGTGCTACACAGAAAGGACCCATACTGCTCCGCCTGGGATTAAACCCAGGACCTTCTCAATGTGAAGCAACAGTGCTGCTGACTGACAACGTGCCACCCCATTGCCCGATCGTGAATATGAAACATTTTCCAAAATGAATGACAAAGGGAATTTAGCCTGTATAAGTGTTACAGACGATTGCCCAATAATTCCTATTAAGGTAAGCCTGTGTATCGAGTGTACAGACCACTTAAAATGACGTCACCCCTGAACAACCTACAGTGGAATGCAGGCTGCCATATCATAATCCAATAATATAACTACTATAACTACACTATATTTATTAATAGTAAAACATTCTTTTTTTCTAAAACATTTTAAGACTTGTGTGTCCCCCCTCAGTTTGAGTTACCACCCCGCCACACTAACTTTTGTCTATAAATAATGCATTGGTGCATTTACATTATATCACAAGGAAAAGGAAGTGACATTATTTCTGCCTTTGGAGCAGCCCGGTTCAGAAGCAGGCAGTTTCTGACATTTATTTATCTTGTTGGAGAACTGTGATTATTTTAGCATGAAATTTACCACCCCATTTGTTTTTGTTATTGTGACATGGTTGTGATGGGGTGCTCCTGCTTTCTGTTTAAACGTCAAACTTTCTGATGTTTTAATGATCGAATTAAACTAGCAAACTAGATACTTTTATAAGTAATCATTTAAATGGCTACTTTTACTTCAACTTGAGTAATTATTATTGTCAAGTATATATGTCATATAACAGTTATATGTGAAGTAACAGTTTAGTGTTTGGCTCTACCCACCTACCCACCTCTGTTTGTTTGTAGCGCTCAAAAATGCGCTGGTTTGTATGTTGTCTCTCCTCGGACCACTGTATGGTACGGTAGCTACACACCACTGCTGAACAGGGATTCATGTTTCAGAGAGATGCCCAGACCCAAACTGTCTGGTCATAATGATTTGTACCTTGTTAAAGTTACTCTTGTCTTTATGTCAGCCCATTTCTCCCACATCCAGCACACAGACTACAGCTTTTCGCTTACTATATTTGATTGATTTGGTCATAAAACTGTCATAAAATGATTGTTGTTTACACATATGTACAAGCCTGCTCGATTTAGCAAAGACAGGCCCTTTAAGGCATGGGTGGCCTCCTGAGGGGCTGTCTTGTTCAATCAAACAATAGTGAAACAATACATTCACACAAGAAGGCCAGCATTTCAGTATAAAGCCATTCAGCATTTGACCATCCAGTCTAGCCGACACTCGCGTGACCAAACTCAGCCTATCACATGCTCACCTTCACCATCTTTCTGATTGCACACACCTGGGACTCGTTACCTTCATCACTACCACACACACTACTTATACCGCTCACTTCCACTCACTCTCTGCTAAGCAACTTGGTTCTCGTGCAGTGTTGCCGCATAGCGACTTTTCAGACCCGTCTAGTGACATTTTTTAGCGACTCGCGACAAATCTAGCGACTTTTTCTGGTGCTGTTGGAGGCTCGGATGTGAAAGTGCATATCGTTCTGCGATTACTGTCCTCAACGAGCAGCGTTTTTTCCCAGTGAGACTTTCCCCCTCGTCCTAAATCACTCACCACTCTCACAGTACAGTACCAGAGCAGCAGATGCACACCACTCCGCTTCCGGACTACAAATGAATTGCGCATACTCAAAGCCTAAGCTGCCACAGATCCCACCCTGGATTTCAGAGCGAGATGTAAATGTTTCTTCAGTTTCATGTAAATTTAAAAAAAAAAATTTAAAAAACAACTCTGCCAGGGTCTCTTTTCAGGTCACTTTGCCGGTCCCCAGCCTGGACTGGACAAAAGTTTTTTGATAGAATTTGATGTTCAACCATAACAGGACAAAATTGTTTTTTATAATGTTGGTCTAATAACACATTAAAATCCTTATTTTAGCCTATTGATGGCCTATTTTAATGACAAAAAATAAATAACAAACCAAGAATCAATACAAGAATTTTTATTTGTAGTTCTAAACATGTTTAGGGTGGTTTTTTTTACTTACTTGTTGTCACTCCCACGGTGTTATTCCTCTCTTAATGGACCCCTATGCAGATTAGACGATGGCGGCATTTAGGTAACTCTCCAGTGACTTTCCTTACTGAGGAACAGTGTTCCCGTGTTCACTAAGCACTCGTTGTATTTACTGTGTTCTGACCTCTGCTTGGTTTTTGCGACTCCATCCCAGCCTGATCCTTCGTTTTTTTGTATGTTTTGTGTGATTTTGACCTCGGGCTGTTTGACTACGATTTTTGCCTGCCATTTTCTAATAAAACGTCTGCACGCTGCACTCGAGTCCGCCATTTGTAGCAAAGAAGTCAAACAATTTTTGCATTCTTTCTACTTTACAATTTTATTTGCTGCTACATGATTTCAAGGGAAATAAGTGCGACAATATTCATATAAATATATGTAATTCAATTCAATGTAATATATTATTTTATACAATCATGTATATAATTATTAAGAAATTTCATTCTTATAATCACTGTTATATATCATAGGCAAAGTCTTTTCCAATCATTCTCTCATTTGGACAGAGAATCATTTCTTCGAGCATATGTGCAATTGCATGAAAGGACATATGACTGCCTTACAGTCCCAGCACTTCTCCAGACTGTGCTTTTCATGCGATTGCATTTTACAAACGTTACAAATATTCCCTGCTGGACCACTCGCGCCACTTGCTTCTTTATCTGCCTTCTGCTTTATGAGCTTCTCCAAAGAACTCTTTGCGCTAGAGTCAATGCAGTGCTCTATACCCACCACAGTTAGGCGCTTTGGGTCCCAAACGCAGTCTTCCTCAAGGCCAGTGACTGCTGCAGGCAGCCAGGCTGTATCATATCCATGCTGGTGCCACGTCGTCTGCAGGTGTAAGCACTGGCTGTCAATCTTCTTTACCTTGCCCACTCTCACGCGCAGCTTCAGTACTACCCTGTCGCTGGGAGCGCAGAATACTGGGTAACTCGAGGCTTTCTTAATGTCCCTGCTGCAGTAGACTCCAGGTCCCAGAGTTCCTCCAACTGAGGGCTTAAACCCAGAAGATATGATGACCGTGGCATTGCTCTTGTGTGTTCCATGGTACATGGTGTACCCATGTCTGGCTTTGGGCAACTGGCCTGGTTTCAGCTCCTTTGTTTTTTCAGAGCAGGCCTTCCATCCTTTGAAAACAACCGGCATCTTTGTGCTGTAACTTGTAAATATAAGAACAATCAAGTTTGAATTAATAGTACATGAGTGACACACGTCCTAAAACTCGCCGTTCTGTCTACAGGCACACAATGTTTGAAAAAATGCAGATAACTCAGTTGTGTTCAGATTGGCCTTACACAATGAGCAGCTTTTCCGATTATATCTTTATCTTTATGGTCTAGTCAAATGATCTTTTATTAATTGTCTATCATTTATATTTCTTATACATCTATACATTTCTGCACGGATTGTTCCAAACGCAGATAAATCAGTGTATAGTCATGAATAAAAGCTGAAAGTAGAAAAACACATTAAACAGACAGGGTTTGAATTTTAAAGTACATTTTTGGACTGATGATGTCACCAAAGCTGGGATTAAACTTGTGGGTTGTACAGTTTCCCTGTCCTATACAAATGGCATTGCCAATGTTAACACCAAGCCACTGGTTTTAGCCATAAAGATGCACTGGGGGTGAATCCAGTTTACTGGGAGGTCGAAACATTAAAAAGGTGGGGAAATAAAAAATAGACTGAATCTGAAACATGCTGTCTGTCTACAATAAGGAATTCTAAATGGTGTCTAGCAGCAATGAGATACCTACAATGGTGTCCAAAAACAGAGGCAACTATAATGAACAAACTTAGGCTGAGAAGATTTCATTGTGAATGTGATTAAGTATCAATGCAGCCTTGCTCCTGTTGTGAATAGATAATAATGCCAATATGAAACAAAATAAATAAAAGAAAATCCAATTAAGACCATGGTTAGCCTTCTACATGGAATCAGTAGTGCTCTGCTAAAATCAAGTATTTTTTATTCTGTGGGATTCAAGTTCTGTTTAGTGGTTTATACATTTAGTGCAGGCTTTTTACAAATGCCATTAGCACTTAAGAGTGTTCAATGTAAAGCCGCATAACTTCCACTTACAATTAAGCATACACTTTCGTTTGCATAAATAAAATCGATTACAAAATTCAACTTGCTACCTTCAACTTATGGAACAGAAAGTGAACCAACAAACTGAACTCTTTACCCAGCTGGTACCTATTTACTCAGTTAGTAACTCAGTAGCTAAACTGGATTTGAGGAAGCAACCTGTGGAAACCTGTTCTGACTGGATTGGTGCTTTTTTAAAAAGGAGATCAACGGATCAAACCCAACAATCACCAGTTAATACTTAGTAGTTTTGATTACCGTGATTATTTGCCGAGTTTGTCTGACTGTAAGAAAAATAACAGCCTACCTGATGATCCTATGACAACTCCCTTCAGCTCGCATTCGCTTTCAATTTCATTTCTCCAGTCTGTGTGGGTGTGGTGTATGGCCCTACAAAAAGCACACTGGCATGACAATAATTCAGTTTAAACTACACGTGTAAGCAGTAAACAGGAGCATAGGTCAGTTTAATTGTTGTAAGATACCGTCGGTTTGAGCATTTAGATAAGATACTTAAGAGAAGCCAAATAAAGAGCAGGGTTAGCTGAATACTTTGTATTGACTGGGCATTAAATACATTTCATGCTGGGTTGGTTTTCTCTGGTTTTCCGCTTTCCCCTCACATTCTAAAGACGTGTCTTAATGTTAAATGGTGATTCCCAAGTGGCCTTAGTAACCGCGTGTGTGTGTGTGTGTGTGTGTGTGTGTGTGTGTGTGTGTGTTGCTGGTCTATGCTGGTCATGGGGCTAAGGACAGCATGTAGCGTAACTGATCCTCAAATATGTGAAGCTATTTATTTTACTTGGCAGCCATAGCAGTATAGCAGTACTCTTCCGATTTCTCCCCAGCTGTGTCAAAGCGTGAATTTCTCAGAATAACACATCCTATTCGTTCACCTTTGTAAACTGTATTATTTGTAAATAAACTGAAATGGAGTTCCACTGACACTGATTTCTTAAAATCAGTCAAAGTTGCCCGTTCCTGATTTATTGAGTGACTGTCAGACCTGCAGCCAGCTCAGGAGGCCACGCCCACCGTTTACCACGTTCCCTCTCACCCCTTTCCTAATCTTTCATACCTGTTGCTCAGCTTCCCCTCCTCTATTTATACTCTCTCCCTGCACGCTCGTCGCTAAGTCACTTGGTTCTTCATCAGTTTCTAAACCTTTTGTTTGTTTTAGCGCACCACTTACCTGTTTTTTGTTCCGTCTCTGACTTTCTGATGTTCCTGGCTCTCATTACTTTCTCTCGGTTCTACGTCGCTTTTTCCTGTTTTCGAACCCCCACTGTAGCCGCGCTCACTCACCGCTTGTCACGGTTAACTCGGTCCCCGGCTCCCGCGACCTCCGCGGCTTCAGTTCCAATCCCCCGGTAATCTAGATCCCTCAAACCGTCCCTACTGGTCAGCAGCTCCTCCCCTACCTATTCCCCAGTGCCCATGGTCCCATATTGTACTCGATATTATGAGAGATCTGAGATCTGCCATGCTCTCAGGGCTTTACCACCATCATCTCCATCATCGACCACTTCTCCAGAGCGGTGTGACTGATTGCCCTCAGCAAGCTCAAGACAGCCTTTCAAAACACAGAACTCCTCTTCCAGAAGGTTTAACGCAGTTTGGCATCACTGAAGACATCTTATAGGACCGGAGTGCTCAGTTCACATCTTCTGTTTTGTAGGCGTTGTAGGACAGTTTACTTACTGTATTATTTGTAAATAATTGTAAAAATAATATTTGTAAAAACGGTCACCAGCACCACAGATTACTTGAAATCAGTCACATTATCCGTTCCTGATTTAAGTGACTGTCTTACCCGCAGCTAGTTCTGCAAACCACACCCACCTTCTACCACGTTCCCTCTCTCATTCATTATCTTCTGCTTAATCCACACAGGGTCGTGGGCCAGCCAGTGCCTACCCAGCAACTCTGGGTGCAGACAGGGCACCAATCCATCATAGGGCACACGCACACAGCCACAAACTAAGGACCACTTTTAGAGACCGAAAGTAACCTAACAGGCATGTCTATGGACTGTGTGAGGAAACCGGAGCACCTGGAGTAAACCCACGCAGACACAGGGAGGACATGCAGGCTCCACACAGTAAGGACCCAGGCCATGTCACCCTGGGATTGAACCCAGGACCTTCTTGCTGTGAAGCAGCGCTGCTACCCACCGAGCCACCGTGCTGCCCACGTTCCCTAACTCCTTTTTTCACACTTCTGTCTCTCTCGCTCTTACTCAGACTCTTGTCTGTTCTATCGCATCACCCACCTCTGACGTTGTGGCTCAATTCTACGTTGGCTTTCCTGTTTTTGACCCTGGACTGTTTTAAGCCCGTCTGTACCTGGTCCTAATACACACCGCTCGTCTTTGATCCAGTCACCACAATTGTCTCTTTTCCCTAGCCAGCATTACAGTTAAGGATCAACAGGAGGCTGCACCCCCTTGAAAGGTTTATCTAGTACACGTTAATCTTCAGCCCAATTAAAATAGCAAGACACTCATAGACTCACAGGCTTCAGTGAGTGTCTATCCACTTTTTATCTGAGGCTTCACATGAACGTTGTTTGCCGAAAAAAACACTAGCCAAAATTATTCCGATTTTTTAAATGGAAAAAACAAAACAAAAATAAACAGTCGTTCTCCTACTTACAATACTTCAGTAATCTATTCATAATTTCTCAACATTAATTTGAAGTGTAATATACTGCTCAAAAATATTCTATAATCTAAACTTTATAAATATAATTTTTGTCAGCAGTGTAATTATATGTATATGCATTAGCGCTGATCAAATGAATGCATTAATAGCAAGCTAGCAACAAAAACTTTTGTAATGAAGTTAATAATAATAATTTGTATTATTTGACCATGTTAGACACCCGTACTTATAGGTTGTGTCCGAAATGGTTCACTAATCACTATTCTCCATGTTCACCACATATAGCACTAATGCAAAATAGAATTGTAAACATGATTGGACAAAACATACCGCTTTGCTCATTACTGTGTGAGAGCAGATTCACTGAACACACAAGACTCTAGTGTAATGGTGCAGCTTGACAACATGCCTGGCACATGAAATTCTAATAACGTAATCTAATAACCTATATGTAACTTAAAAGTAATGCTGTCCACTGATGTGGTTTTATATATTAATGTACACAGTATACAATTTTTTAAATTTTAACATGTACACAGTGTTCCCTCGTCACTTCGCGGTTCACCTTTCGCGGCCTCGGTGCATCGCGGGTCAAAAAATATTAATGGA
>JAUZST010007320.1:0-14256 GCA_034779995.1 Parotocinclus haroldoi | reverse complement strand
GGATATTACGTATTTCTTATTCGCTGTCACGTTCTTTGGTCCGATTAAGCGGAATTTTGGTCCAAATAAGCGAATAACATTGCATGTATATAAAACGATTTGTTTCGGGACTTTAGGATTTGGTCCGAATAAGCGACTGGTCCTATTAACCGGTGGTCCAATTAATCGGATTCGACTGTATTTAAAAGTGAATTAAAACTATTTTACACATATACAATTATACAAATTTGTTCATAAAACTGTTGATTTCAGTTGTTATTCAAATTATTAATGTGATAAACAGTTGTTGGTGTCTGCATTATTCACTGATAATGAGCCACACAATGACATAATTGTTTACAATTTCATAAATATATGATGTATCATCTAAATCAAATATTTTAGCAGCCCCAATCAAATGACTTATAGTTGCTTTTCTAAATTAATGTTTGGAGTAATGTTTGCATGCTTTCTCTATGTCTGCATATTTTGTCTGTGTTAGGACAACTGGTGTCTATAAAGTGCATTAAAGTGAATGTGCCTTGCAACCATCTGGTGCCCTGTGTAGTGTTGGTTCGCTGCTTGCAACCTGTGTTGCCGTGGCTCCCTATGAAATTGATCATATTAAGTGGGTATGATTTATTTAATTAATTTATTTTAAAGTGCATCTATGACAGGAGCAAGGTCATAACAATACTAGTCAGACCTACATGATGACATTTGACAAAGGATGTTACATCCCGATTCATTATCCTGCTCAGTTTCAGGTCACATGCACTCTTTCACTGAATCAGCTCAAATGGAAACCAAATGACTGGACCTGTTCAACAGAACTCTATTCTTATTCACATCATTACACTATACATCTGCTGGGGGTCATGGGTTAGTTGAGTGGTGAGTGAAGGATGAGTGAAGTGTCACTTGCACACTTTTGGCTGTCTCTCATATTTCAAAATGAAATATCCCCTAAATTTTCTGAGCAGTGTATATATGTTATAAAAAGTCTTCCAGCAATTTCTGATATTTGTTGTGTTATACTATAGATCAATAGATATCAATAGTTAATCATAAAATAAGCTTACATTTGATCGGTTGATGTTAGGAGTATGCCACAAACAAGGTTTTTGCCAACGATCCTGTACCAGATTTTCTCTACTTTGGAAAACTGCTCGTTCGAATGAACCATTATCCTGTCCTCCGGAGTATACTCATTCTCCTCACTCTGCTCATCCAGAAGACACACCAGTTCCTCCTGTATCATAAAAAGCTATTAAAAAGTGCTCAGTCTTAATATATTACTGCAGTTTATTATCAATTAATAGGCCACTAGAATTAACACAGAATTAAAAGAGCACACACATTGATATTTAATAGTCAACACATCGCAAACAAAATTTGCATTTCTAACTTTTTTTAGCAGCTGAATGAGAATTACCTTAGTCATACAGCTCTTAGCAGAAGTGTGCCAGAAATAAACTATATAATAAACTACCTATTAACACTTATCGTCTACTGTTCAGTGCCACAAACTCGGCCTTTTAACCCATGTCAGAATAATATGACAGCAAGTAACAGGCTTCTCTGAAGGATTTCATTTTGTTTTTATGTCTTCTTTTGGAACCCTTTTATTCCTCCCTTTACCCTACTTTATTTTTTTTTCCTTTCACTTCTGTCACTATAATTTTTTCTTGTTTCTCCTGTTCTCCATGATTATTTTCAGTTACTTCCTTTCTGGTACTCACATACCCTTTTTAATTTCTACTTTTATCTCTAATTTATTGGATAGATCCCTTAAGACAAGGTTCCTGACCTTAACATCACATATAAACCTATAATATAAATATTTAATTATCACATAGAAATATTGCTTATATTAAAATACTATAACATTAATTGGTAACAATTCTTGTTTTTGTTGTGTTCTGATGAAACATTTAGGTAAGGTTGAAGATATCAGGACCTGTTGTGTAGGAGACACAATATGTTTTCTGTTGGCTAAATGATCACGAAGAGCTGACACACACTGTTGTATGACACGGTCTTTAACATGTAGATCTCGCTGTAGATCCTGGAGGAACAGCAGTCCATTCTGAAACAAACACACAAGTGACACTAGCATGATAATGTCATGGTACATGTATCAGCAATAATTTACTAAAAGCTATATAGCCAAGTATTCACATGATATGAGTGATCTTTATCTAATATTTGTAACTTTGATATTGATAATTTGACTGATCATTTTAGTCTAGGTCTGGCTAATAATATTTTACACCATGAAAACTAAAACTGAGTGTACATTTGTTCCGAATCGCTTTTTCATAATCAATTTGCCATGGTACAATCTAAAAAAAAAAAAATAGAGTCTCGCTCATCCCAAATGCATCCAATTTTAACACTGCATTAACCAAGGGAAAGCAACTAAACGTGTTAAGGGACGTCATTAAAGTAAAGCACTATATACATTTTAATAGTTCAGAATAGAACAGAATCAATGTCTTTTGGCCTGCACTGTTACATTATACCAATAATCACATCAATTACATCCATTCATTACAAAGTGAGAGCTACAGATGTTATCTTTATCAAGTAACGTTTTCAAAGAATATTGTTATATTTCAAAACACCTTTTTGGGTTCGAACTGTTAGAGTTGCTTAATTGATTATTCGATTTGTTATTATATAAAATGTCACCATTAATCAAATCACAATCCATCAAACAGTGCTGTACCTGCAGTCTGGAATTTAAAGCTTGAATCAGAAAAATCATGTTTTCCTCTGCTATTTCACGTCCATTTAAAGTTTCCTGATCTGTTATTCCAAGCTAAAAGTACAACACATAAAGGTTAACATGGGTTAAACCAAATTCACACTGCCAAATTAAATGAAAGTATTTTAATTTGTAGGTTATTCGTATACTTAAAATGTTTCTTGTGTTCTAATTAAATATAAATACAAATGAAATGAACATTATCGACATGTACTTCCAATGTTATTCTGCTGGACACTTCAAAGAAAAAATGAAAAAAAAACAGACAGTACTGATGATACAGAAATACTGTATACAACCAATTAAATTAATAAAAATATTTTGTCTCTCCATAATTTGCCTGTATCATGTATAAAAAATAATAAAAACTATACATTTATTTTTCAGCTCATGATTAAAAACTAATTTCTGTTATGAACGCAGCTGGTGTTACTGCATGAATAACAAAATAACCCATAGATCACTGTGCATTATTATGTAAGATTTCTAATAACAATAAATTCAAACAAGGCAAATGTAAAATGAAGCTGATGTTAATAGTGTTGGTAACTGACAGAGTAATGGATGCCAGACAGGTCTGTCAGGAAAAACTTTCCAAAGATTTCGTCAGCCAAGCACTCTTCCTCAAAGACCAGCAACAGTTGATCGAAACCACCAGCAACAAAATCATCCACAAACAAATGATGAACACCTGTCCAACAGGCCACCACCTGAAAAGAAAACCAAATAATCATACAATGTAGCAAAAACAAACTAACTGCTTATTACAAGTCTCAAGATTTTATCCATTTACACTGTGTTTTTTATTGACTGAATGCATATAACATATAGCAAGAACAGCAGATAATCTGATAGCCTGTTGCAATGACAGCATAACTTGGAGACAGAAAGTAACATGGGCATAACAGGCCTTCGGACATCAGTGAAACAACACTTCCCTGTCACAACTCTGACCAGTCAGATCAAGTCACTGCTGCTACAATGTGTAAATGTAATGACTAACTCGTTTCATGGATGTTTCAGATATTAAATTGTATTTAGAAAATTAAAAATATAAATATTTTACTCAATATAATGTCAAAATTTGGTCAAAAAAACTATTCATACTACAAACTATTTGATTTGACAAAAACAATTGTTACAGAAAAAAATAACAGAATTTAGATTCATTTCACATTTATCAGATGTACCTGTACTTTGTTTTTTTTTTCAGGTATATTTTAATTTAACATATTTAATGTATAAATTACATGTCACATTTTTTAAGAATGCATTTATACTCAGTGTGGCCACTTTATTGACCAAGTTCATTCCTTTATGAATGTTTTCTGTCTAATATCTGAACACTTGCAGAAGGACAACGCATATATAGATCAATTAGTCATGGACTGGTTCAGGAACATGATGGTGAGTTTTTCTTTCCTCGCCTTCACATTCATCAGATTTGAATCCGATGAAATGAAGGAATGAAGAAGAACGGGCTGTTCAGAGCATGCCAGTACTTTTATCTAATTTGCACTCACTGTGAGAATCTATCTCGGTCACAATGGTGTTACTGTCACACTTCTGCTACGGTGCCATCACACTGATGTTGGATGAGTAAGCCCATAGTAGCTTAATAAGGTTATTGTTATAAATAAGCCTTTTCTCACTGTTGGTACTTTGAACATGTATTAAAAGTCTCTGAAGAAGCAATGTCATATAGTGTATCAAATTTATCGCTTTTAAGAATTGTGCTATTGTTCATTTCGAATTATTAGGTAACTCCTCTTTCCAATTAGTAAAAAAAGGTTTTAAAAAGACACTATGTGCTATGTGTAAGATAGCTTGCTCGTAAGACGTGACTAGTGAAACATGACACTGATGGCAAAGAGGATTAATGCATAGTCTAATTAGAAATGTGCACTAAAGTCGAAAAATGGTCTGCTATGATTGTAGGTGTGAGAGAATTGCAATCTGTTTTGTCTTACAAAGTACAGCTATTACATCACATGACAATAAATAGTGACAGAAATAATACTAAAAAGATGCATTCTGACCTAGAATGTACTTTCTCCACTTTTTATTTTCTTTGGTATATTGGAAATACTACTAGAGAACTGGCTCGGTCCCCTACCTATCAAATCTTCATTTGAAATTTAAAAAAAAAAAAAAAAAAGTGTGACCCTAAAGAGGGTAGAGATTCACCCAGGGGAAACTGAAAGGACAAGTTGAGAACAGTATTGGAATGGGATGTGCATTAGCATTCTCAAGGGCCAACATGTTCAAAACACTTGCTGACTATCTAAGTGTCCAAGTACAGTAGAAAGACGAACTGCACTTTAAAACCACTCACAAAGGACATCTCCTATGCTGGAAATTTCTGCCCTGTCCATATTGAAAGGTGTTGAGGAATAATAGCTTTATAAAAGCACAGACAGTAATATTGCAAGGCATGATGCAATATGTAAGCTGAAACAGGTAACAGTTTCAATTTCTCTAATAAGTCCCAATTAGGGGACTAAGAAGTTCCCATGTTTATGTTTATTTTTTCAAATCATCAGGCTGGTTGATCTAAACCCGGCCTTTTCCTCACATTGATTGACTGATATTGGGGACTCTTGCAGAAAGATCTTTTACTGGTATAATTTTGTAGAAAAATGTTAATCATGAAGACATGTCAATTTTTTTCTTTTGGCATTAAGAAAACAATACAAAAAAAGAAATAAATATAATTGTTGTAGTCAGTCATAATTGTGTTTTTGGATCAAGTTTCTGAGGAAACAAAACAAGTGGACGGAAACGGGAGTTAATGTTTGTGATCAAACTGTAAGAAATCTTCTAAAAGAAATGGGATTTATATACAGAAAAGCAAAGTGAAAGCCATCATTAACACAAAAATAGAAAAGAAGCAGGTTACAGTGGGCTAAAGTAAAGCAATCATGGACTCTGGATGACTCTGGATAAAGGTAATCATCAGCGATGAAACTGCATTGGGCAAGGTGATGATGCTGGAATGTTTGTTTGGTCCCAGTCCAATGAAACTAATTTTAAAAAAAGACTGCCTGAAAAAAACATGCAAATTTCCACAGTCATTGATGATATGGGGCTTCATGTCACGTAAAGGCACAGGGGAGATGACAGTCATTATACAATGCATGATGCATCATGAGGACATCAAAACCTTTCTTTAAGAAAGATATATAATGTCAATGGCATGGTCTGCAAATAGTCCACATCTCAATCCAGTTGAAAATCTCTGGTGGAATTTGAATAAATTGGTCATTGACAAGGTTCCAAGCTGAAAAGCGACCGGCCTGTAAAGCGGATGCCTCAGAGAATTCAATTTGTTATAAAAGCCAGAGGTGGTGTAAAAAATTTCTAATGTTGCAGTGTTTTTTCACAACTCCATAATATTTTCTTCAGAATTTATTACATATTTTTCCACTACTTGATTTAAAACACAATTGTGAATGATTAAATCAATTACATTTATTTCTTTTTTATTGTTTTCTAAATTCCAGATGGTTGGAATTAAAAAAAAAAAAAACATTTTGTGGCATGCCTCTATAATTCACTTTTTCATACAAAATTAAACAATCAAAAGATTTTTCTCTAAGAGTGCAGAGTACATAATTATGCCAGGGGTTGTAGATTATTCACAAAAAGTTAAGGCTTTCAGGTGAAATTTTAGGATGAACCTAAAATGCACTCTAAGCTTTACAGGGGAACTTAATGTGACTAAATGTCCAATTGTTCAATGTTCAAAAGCCAAACAGCAAAATTCACAAAAGGTGTATGATCCATTAAATCAACCAATACATTTCCTGGTTCAGTTATAATCTATATTTAAACAAAATGTAGCCACATCCCACACTGATGACTGCTTCATTTGGAACAGTGCCCTGTTGAACTGGATGATGAACGCCACACAGCTTCAGGAATGTTTAAGAGATGTGAATGGCAACCAGGTGTCCCATCAGACAGTTCAGAACCATTTGCAACAGCGTGGTCTGCGTGCCATGTGACGGTACCGGACCACACCACCAGGCATCATCATCTTGCATGGGCCAGGAAGCATTTATGCTGGATGAGGGACCCATGTTACAGCATGGGCAGGTATGATTAGTCAATACATAACTGCCCTACACTTTGTGAATGATACAGTGACAAGCCCATACTTTAATAAAATAAAATTAATCCAGTCATTGTGCCTATGCATGAATAACACAGGTTTCATTTCATTTTCATGGGCAACAATGCTCCAGCTCATCAAGATCGCATCATTAAGAAACCGCTGCTGGAGAATGGAGTGGCCTGCATTTTCTCCAGACCTAAATCCCAAAGAAAACATCTGGGATCAGCTGAGTCACCGTGAATAGGCTCGTAACTATTTACACAAAAACCTCAATGACCTTAGGGCTGCCCTTCAAGAAGAGTGGGATGCCATGACTACATAAACAATAAGTCGACTTGTGAACAGCATGAAACATCATTGTCAAGCTATAATGGGTACTCAAGGGCAGATTACAAGTTATTAAGACATTGGTATTTTTGTCGACATATACCCATCACTGGTGTTGGCCTTAATTTCAATAAATTATTTCATTTTCATATAAGCAAACATATTGAATCAAGGGCAAGTTTTTTTCCAATGGGAAGGTGGCCATGTAGCATATCAGAAAAGACTAGATTTGTCTCAGAAATGTACTGCCACAATCAGATTTATCTCTTGTGGTTCAAAAGTTATCACCACAGAAAGTTCAAAACTTTTGTTATTCATCACAAGTAACTGAAGATAGCATTTACAATCCTAAAGTCCAGCTGCTGTCTCATAGCTGCAGACTTCAACAAATGACATCCAAAAATCAATTTCACACAGCACTGTTGCATCTCTCAAAGCCAAATTCCTAGAAACCAGTACTGTGAACGACAAGCCATGTAGTGATTATCTGAAGACCCCTACCGGCAAAGAAACCTCAACAATGGTCTTGGCAGCCACTGCAAAAAGTCTATGGCGCAGTATTCATTTGAATGTGTGTGTGTGTGTGTGTGTGTGTGTGTGTGTGTGTGTGTGTGTATATATATGCAGGATATATGCATATACACTGGGGCAAAAAAGCATTAGTCAGCCACTTATTGTGCAAGTTCTCCTACTTAGAAAGATGAGAGGTCTGTAATTTTCATCATAGGAACACTTCACCTGAATACTTATGACCATGTGATATTTCAGAGTTTTTCTTTTTTAATGCAAGTGTACATTTATGAGAAATAAAATAAACTTTTTGATTTTAGCAAATGGATGCAATGAAACAAAGAGGAAAGTTTAAAGGGGTCTGAATACTTTCCGTACCCATTGTATATTGCTCTATTGATTCTGCCATCATAGTAGTGTAAATGACCTTTGCTAAGGGCACAACTGCAGACCCATACCATTACAGACTCTGACATTTGGACTTGTTGCTGATAAGTTTGGATGGTCCTTTTCGTCTTTTATCTGGAGCACATAGCACACATTTTTTAAAGTGGTATTTGTGAATGTAACTTCGTACTGTAGTGCTTTATAAAGGTTCAACAAAATAATCCCTTGCCCATGTTCTCTTAGCTTTTGATGAATGACATTTCTTGACACAGTGCCATATGAGGGATCAACAATCACGGGTGTTCAGCTTAAGCTTACAGCCTTTGTCTTTATGCACTGAAATGCATCCAGATTTCTTGAATCATTTAATGATATTATGTACTCTAGTGTGACTATAATGTGAAATATGCAAATATCTTCCAATCTATCTTTCTTTGAGGTACAATGTTTTTAAACATTTCGATAAATTCCTGAATTAAAAAACTGGATATCCTCTAGCCAGCTTTGCTCATCAAAGATATAACTGATTCACGATTCACCTGTTGACATTATCTGCTTAAAATCACATCATAACTTTTATATATAATTCTTTACTAGTTCTACATTGTCCCCATCACAACTTTTATTGGAATGTGTTGCAGGCCTGAAATGCAGGAATAGATGACTGTTAATAAATGATTTAAAGTTGACCAGAAAAAACATAATTATCTCAGGTTTATACTGTCTGCAATCAAATATAATTAAATGTAATAAAATGTGTGTTTTTATATACATTTTCCATAATGTCCTTACATCTTCTGATATGTGGTTATAGTATTTTACATGCACAATCAGCTCAGCACATTCCAATTGGTTGATGTATCATATTGGTGGAGCAATAAAGTTAGGCCTCATTTAATTCATATGAAGTAGTTCCTTCCCAGATACCGTTGGACCTGTGGGACCTTAAAGGATCACACACAATACATATACAAAGCACAAATCTAAGCATCTCTGTTTTGCAGCTTGTTATACACTCAATGTTATCATTGCTAGTGCTTGATTACATTTCATATCAAGGCCACTTTAGTATTGCATGTTACTAGTTCATTTGCACATTGTAGATTTTAGCCTATTTTAGACTAGTTAGTTGTGATTCTCGACAAGACAAGCACATATGACAAATGCCATTGTTTTTATTAAAATCATATTAAGACTGATAGTTCATAGTTGCTCTACTGGCAACTACTGTATTTTCCAGTGCATTATTGCTTAAAACCTAAAAAACAACTGATATTGCATTAAATATGGCACCCAATGACCATCTTATGGAACAAAGGCTGAAGGAGTAATAATACAATAATTGAGTAACATATGCATGTATGTAACCAACCCTTCATTTTTCACTTATATTACTTTAAACAGACTGTACATTTCTGTAAATATTGTACATTTCAGGAATGTCTTGCCCAGAAGCTCTACTTGACTAAGGTCAAATTTTGCCTTTATATCCAAAAACTTGATCTCATGACACGGATGCATTTGAAAGCTCAGGTTAATGCATAACTCTTACTATATAATAGTATATAAAAATCTTACCTTAAAGGTATCTTTCTCCACTGCGCATGCATTTCTGTGTTCAAATCTGATGACGATGAGACAAACAGTTCCTGTGTGGGCTACCTGAATGCTTCGAGGATCTTCATATGGAAGAATACACACTTTATCTGGAAGTCCATTTTCAAAATACAACAGCTGTTTTTTACTGGTTGCAGCTATTGTGGAAGACCTCAAGGATCCACCCACCTCAACAGCTGAAAGCACCACCAAACACTGAATAACGGAACTGTAAGGCTCAGGGAAAAAACAGCATCCACTAAATGTCCTACCATCCTCAATAAGGTACAACAGAGTTCTAGGTTCCCCCCCACTGTTAAATCTGTCTTCTTGTGGCACAATATGTGACCCAATAATTCCCAATGGTCTTTGACAGAGAGGCACTGTACCAATAAAGTTGATCTTCATGTCAATGGGAATTTCCTTCACAACAGCAGCTTCAGAAGACAAATAGAAGACAGTGTCTTTGTGATTCCATACCAAAGTGGGTCCATGCAAAATTGAGATATCCGCCATCTCATAAGGCAGTGAAAATCCCACATGCAGATATGCACTGTTACTGCTGTTCAGAGAGAAAAGCATGTACTTGAATCCCTGAGACCCCCTCTTGCAAAGTCTTAGCAAAATGCAAGGGATCTTTTGCTTTGTTTTGGCATTAATTGACGTGTCACAATGCACCATGTCAACTTTTCTAGAGGTCTTGTACACGAGTGTTATGTTGTCATTTTTCTTTGAGAAGATGCCTGACTCTTGATTAAATGACACCCGCCAGGATATGATCTCGGAGCCTTTTGACATGAAATGCTTGCATTGGAAAATTACAAGGTCACCATGGTGAGTGACTATTCGGATGTGCTGCTCAGAGGCCATTTCTTACGTGTGAAGGAGTAAATTGTGACAGTTGAAACAAAATGTTTATTAGCTGGTCTGAAATTTTGAAAAAAAAGCAAGAATAGATAAAATACCTGCAAAAAGAGATGCTAAAAAGTTCTACGATATGCGATAGGCCATATTATGTAACAGAGTATGTCACAGTTGACAGGAATTCCACAGTAATAGTAATGAGAAAACTATTGCTAAGAGTGTTCCAATCGTTAAAGAACTGAATTAGCAGAATAGGACTGGAATAGAAAGTTACTGCTGAGAAACTCAACAACTGTGGCTTCAAGTGTAAAAGTTCACTTGAGAATGAAGCTACAGTTCCATGGGTTTCAGGAGATGCAAAAAGTGGTCAGTTGTGTGAGAAGAATACAACAAATGAAATCTAGTAACAGTTGTGTAAATCATCAAAGAAGCAGGGTTGATTTCAGTTTTTTCAGGGTTTTAACATCTGAATCAAGGATTGCTTTAAATGTTATCAGTTCCAACATGGCATGCTCTGTATCCTGGATCCAAAAATATTTATTTTACCTGTGCAACAGGAATTGTAAAGCTACTTATGGCAGCAGTTCATGGCAGGATTTACAACTGCATTAATCTGTACACTGCAAGAAGAAATAAAAGCTGGTATCAGTTAACAGGTCAACAAAGCTCAAGACAACTTTATTTTGCAATAATACAAATTTCTTCTAAAGCCAATAGTATGGAGTGCTCTTAATATAAACAAGAATCTGTATGGCAACAAAAATATGTATCCCAAATACACTCACTGGCAACTTTATACCTACTTGTTTATATAAGACTAATAGATTAATTGTCTGTTTCGTGAGCTCCATTTACCATATGGGAGTACATTGTACTTCTACAATTACAGCACACTTGTTTTTTTGTTTTTTTACATACTTTGTCAGTCCTATTTGCCCATTTTCCTAACAGTCAAGACCAGCACAGATCAGGTACTATTTGGGTGGAGGATCATTCTCAACACTACAGTGACACTGAGGTAATGGTGGCTTTGTGTTTTGTTGATATGACTATATCAGACACAGAAGTGCTGCTTAAGTTTTTAAACAGAAAAATTGTGTGCATTCTCTTATATTCTCCTATATTGGTCCACCTTGTAGATGTGAAGTCAGGGGCAGCAGCTCATCTGTTGTTGCACAGTTTGGGTTAATCATCCCCTACTCCTTCATCTGTGCTCATGAGATTTTCAGTACACCAGTGACACAGAAGGGCTTAAATACTCCAGCAGTACTGCTATGTCTGATCTACTCACACCAGCACAAGAAGCATTACCTCCATGTCAGTGTCACTGCAGTGCTGAGAATGATCTGCCACTCAGTTAGTACCTACAATTACACAATTGTACTATCAGTACCTGATAATACTATTATGTAGATATACAGAGTCCAAATTACAAAGTGCATCTAAATGGTAAGTGGAACTAATAAAATTGACAATACATGTATAAACAAGAAGATGTAGCTAATAAAGTGGCCAGTGAGTGACTCGTCATCTGTACCATCTACCCCACCGTATTAATATTAAAGGTATATATAATAACTTGGTTTTGCAGGGCTGTCTTTCTCCATACAAAAGAAAACAATACAAACTTATGCCATATGATGCATAATGTGTAATGGCATTTTACTGCTTATAGCCACAACAGCAATTACTAAACATTGGGGTAGACTGTCTGTATACTAAAAGACAATGGTGAGGCGTTACTTAAAAGTCAACTGCATAACATACAAGCATGAAAACTATACGCCATTAAGAGGTCTCAAGCGAAAAACTGTCACGTCGTCTGTTAAGTTATCTCGTACCAACAAGCCATTCAGATCACTTGTTCAGTTAAAAATACAGCCTACATTTATCTAGTTCCAAAGATTAACAACCTTCCAGCAAAACAGCGTATGATACAGTTAAAGTTTTACATTATACAATACGTACCCACAAATAACTCACGAGCCTACAGTTCCGTCAACAAATCTTTCCCGCCAAATCCTCGTCATTATTTTTTTCCTACCCACATTCTGTCATGGCCAAGGGCGGTTCATGTGACGAACGGCAACACAATTAGACACTAAAACTGTTAGCCAATCGTAGAGCAGAAGGCGGGATCATAATCACCAATCCAAGCCCTAGACTGATGGGACTTTTTTGAATACGGGTGGGCGAACTAATAGCATCGCGTCACACGTGAAACGTGACTGAACGATCAAATTTCTTAAAGTGGTATGTATGCTATGTTTACATTTTGTTCTTTTTAAAATTCCAATAATTTTGTTTAATTAAATAGATTCGAGTATACTCTGTTATATCCTAAAATAACTTTTAATTTAATTATGTTTAATTTTATTTAATTTTATTTGCATCGTTTGCAGGATTTGTTCGAGATAAACAGGCTGCAGAAAATCGCACATACTTTTGGGAAACCCGACTAACTTGTGACCAGCGTTGCCAGGTTGCTAGATTTACCGCTCACATTCTGCAAGAAGAAAAGTACCAAATTTGTACAAAAAGTATGCGATATTTCCAAATGAAATACAAGTATAATATCCTCTTATTTTTGTGAACAGAGTAGGGGATAGTGTAACTGACAGTTGCATTATTTGTACTGTAAAATTAAAAGGTAGAAAGGTTTTTAACCAAGATAAGTCACTCTGGCATGAATCTGAAGTTTTCATTGTGTACAAACAGAAACAGAGCTGTAAAAGAATATTTGAAATGTATTTAAAACGCGTTCCAAGATTGCATTCTGGCATTTTGAATGATCTGGCAACCCAAGAATGTTACAGCCACTCAGTCAGTTATACAAACATGGCGGACGCAACACAGCCTGATCTAGAGCAGGTAGGCTAATTACCAATAATAATGTTATTATTGCATCATTTAAAGTGGGTTAAAAGTATTAATATTCAGTATATTTTATTATGTTCATATTTGACAGGACAAAGAGAACAAGATCCAGGAAACGCGTGAAAGGTTCAAGAATGAGTATGCTCAAGGTGAGTTGCTATGCACTTCTGTTGTCGGTTTTTGTTTTTATTTTTATTTTTCACTGCTTGCTGATTTAATAACCGCACTGACTGATACCGTAGGTGCATTAGTGGTTACTAGTGTGCACGTATCTCTTGCTTATATTTAAATTGTCACTCTATTGACCAACTTATTTTACTCGCTACATAGTACATCTCCGTATGGTTGTTGTATTTAACTTAAAATACAGTGTTTGGCATTTATGTGGTTTGCATACAGAAGCCATCTGTGTAAGTGTTTTTAAAACTTAAATATGTTTTGCATTACATATGACATAAAGGAACAGCCTTTTAGAGAGGATACAGTATACTACTTTGAGTGTAGAAGCCGATATTGTACACGTTATCTATTGCACATACGCATAGAACACTGAGAACTACGACTTTGAACACAGATTTAAAAGCTAAAGTCTGACATCCTATCACATTTACAGAGTAACTAGTAACTGTGATTTTTCAAAGACTATGGATTTTGCATGCTCACTAATTGCAAGACTGTAACTAGATTACTTTGAGGTTATGTTCCTGCTGATGGAGAAAACATCACAAACAATGTACCTGATAACACTACAAGTATTTCATTCCAACAACGTTTTTAATATAATTTTTATGTTACATATTTATTTTATATTTTGTTTTTTCAACATGTT